>CABHPR010122007.1:13382-32296 GCA_902168415.1 Peromyscus melanophrys | reverse complement strand
AGGAAGGAAGGAAGGAAGGAAGGAAGGAAGGAAGGAAGGAAGGAAGGAAGGAAGGAAGGAGAAAACTGTAAGAGGCCTCTGGAAGACAACTTAGAGCCAGCACAAAGTGAAATTGAAAAGGCAGCCTGGGACCACAGTATTTAAACACAAGATAAATTTCAAGTCAGATGTTCAAAGGAATTAATTTTGTGGTGTATTTTAATTTGTATGTGCTTTTGAATTAGTATAAGGATCATAGGAAATAACTGCTCAGTGACTCTTACAGATATAGTCTATACATTGGAAAGGGGCAGACTCTAAAGTATGTTTGATCCAACTGTTGTTATAGAGCCTGCTCTATATAAAATGATTGATTAATTTGAGATAAAGAATCTTGAAGCTAAAATTCTGTCCTAAGTTTAAAAGAATAACTGAGAATGATTATTCTACTGTGGATTTCTTTAAACTTAGCTAAACTCTCTAATGCCATTTAACTTAGGACCTAGAAAAACACACGGTCTCTACTATTGAAGAGTCCTTACAGGTACATAGAGTATTTCATGTAAGCATAGACAGGTGCGATTAAAAAAATTAGTCTTTATGCTAAATAATAGATGTTTTCATTTAAGGCTCAATCAAATCTGTTTCCGGAAAAATTATTTTGAAAATTGTGTTGTATATATACTAATGAAATTCTGACCTTTGAGATTACACCCAAGGCTGACAAGGGTCAGTGAAATCAGATCTCCATTGCCACTGGCACTGTTGGAAACATGGCAGTGTGGAGGGAACAGTCTAAAGATTCCCAGAGGCCTTCAAAGTGAAGTGGCATCAGCCTCATGAAGAGTCCCCTACTCTTCAACTCTATAATCCGCCCCTAGAAAATCCCCAAAGAGCCAGAATTCTCACTGCGACATTGTCACAACAACACAAACGGCTTCAGTGTCCTTTGTTAGGGAGTCCGATGACCGGATTGTGGTGCACCCACGCACTAGAGCACTGTGCTGCCATTCCAGTGCGGCAGGAGAAACTCAGTTCACATGTCATCCTAGCTAGTGTGGTTGCAACCACAGTTGAAATGGACCAAAGTAACGCGTAAACATGGAGATATAAGTATGATTGTTTCACTTGACGTTTCCATAAATTATAACAATATGCTACCTATCATTCTGCTTTGTTTCTTCTTCAATGAGAAAACAGCCTAACTTTTTTACATTCGCTGAAATACACTAAGGTTTTACAAGTATGAAGGATTTAAGGGAAAGATTAAGGAGAAAATTGTTAGTTTACTAATAATTGCATATTCTATTTATTTTAAGAATTACATGGATTATTTATCCCGACTTTATGAAAGAGAAATCAAAGATTTCTTTGAAGTTGCAAAGATCAAGATGACTGGCACCACTAAAGAAAGCAAGAAGTTTGGTAAGCCTAGCCGTGGGCTCAGTGTCTCCCTTTGAAGTAATCTTACTGAATAGTAACTCCCGAGGCTTTTAAACAAGGTGGAAGAAAGCGCTATAGAATTAAAGAAAGGAGAGGTCTAGCTAATATATTTGATTGACAGTCTTTCAGAGAAAGTGTATTTGAAAAGAAAGGTCTACCTGTCAGTGTGTTTTAACAAGCTAAGATTATGTGTGCACCCGTCCACAGCAGTTGGGCATCCCTGCTGAGATTAGAGGTCACTATGCTAGGAAGCAGAGGCGGGAAACTGAAGTAGCCAGTAGAGAAGGGACCAGGCAGGGCACTCCTGCTGAGTGTGGGTTCTGAGCCCCAAAGACGTTTGCAGGTGGGGGCTAGTCATTGCTCTCCACAGAGAAAGAACTAAAAGCCATTCCTGGCTTCTTACTTCTCACTGGCTGCTTGGAATTTAGAAGTGTTTATTTTCTCTTGCCAATGGTATATAGAAATGTCACCAGAATCTCCCTTGTGATTGTACCTTATTTTTCTAAAGGAATTTATTTGGAGCATATTGCTTTTTATTTCCTGATACGTAAAGGGACAAAAAGCACTCTTTGAAAGACTAGCCAGTGAAAGTATCAAGCTAAGAAAGGATGTGCTGAGGCCACGTTCTGCTCTTGCATGTACCCATCTCTGGAGTTCTCTTTGGATGGAGTTCTGTGCCTAGTCAAGTCCAAACCTGGCCTTAAAGGGCTACATGGTGCACTCCTCGGTGTCTGTGGAGTCCCTTTAGAACGCTGAGTTTAGCATTGACTGTTGAAGGAGCCTGTGCCCTAAGCAACGGCAGGAAGCGGATAGCAGCGTTGAGTGTTGCTGGCCCTGCTTCTGTCTGCTCTTCGGGCAGAGAAGACTGCCTTAGATGTCACATTAATTACTGTGGTCCAGAATTTGAAGTGCTTTGGATTGTCTGTTAATACGCTACACTTCGTAAAACACTGTCTTGGGACAGTAGGCTTTTGAAAACAGAAATGCTAACTCATCCTAAAGGCTAATTGTTCTTAAACAGCAGTGTGTTTATATCCTTGTTGATGTTTCACTGTGGATATGTTATGCCTTTTTTGGGCAAAGAGCATATTATTAATGCAGCTACATGTTTAATGTTTTCATTAAGTATATTCGTCATCACTTGTTAGTGTGCCATTTTATGCTGAGAAATCTCTTTTTTCAGTATGTGAATACAAGTAGGATCTACATTCAGATAAATGACATAAAAATACAACTTAAATAAAATACAATAGTATCTTTATATTATCATCACATTATCCTAAAGCTTAAGCCTTTTCTTTTCCTACTCTAAGTTCTTAAATTATCTTGTTAAAATACTTTAATTTACATAATAGAAGTTTAGAATGCATTTTTATAATTTTAAAACAATGTCATAACAAAAAGATAAATCTATTAAATGCTGATAGATAGAGTAATTTGATTATTCATCACAGAAAATTATATTATCAGTTATTTTGTTATCAAATACAAGAGAAAAACTAAATTCAGAGAATAACAGCTGTTTGTTGATCTCTCTACATTTGACTTGTTAACATTTTAAAAGAAAAATTCAAGTTAAAAACACATGACTTAAGAAATTCTGAATCGAGCCGGGCGTTGGTGGCGCACGCCTTTAATCCCAGCACTTGGGAGGCAGAGTCAGGTGGATCTCTGCGAGTTCAAGGCCAGCCTGGGCTACCAAGTGAGCTCCAGGAAAGGCACAAAGCTACACAGAGAAACCCTGTCTCGAAAAACCAAAAAAAAAAAAAAAAGAAATTCTGAATCGAGTAGGTTGGAAATTTTTCCCAACAGATTTTTTTCAATGATCCAGATTATGTTTAAATGAATTTTAATAATAACCATAATTAAAATTAAAACCTATGGATTTGGAAAGCTAGCTTTTCGGTGACTCCGAGTTAATGATTTTAAATATAAGTTCTGCTTTGTACTCACTCTGGCTATCCTTTCTCAAGATGCGGATAAGAGTTCCCCTTACAAAAGGAAGAACGTGACGTAATGGACATCATCAGAATGGGCTACCTCTTCCTTTTTGAAAACTTCATTTTATCTTTACCATCACTTATTTCAAGAAATTCAAAATAGATTAAAGATGCCAAGAGGATATCTGTTCTTCGTGATAAGATCTCTATATAAATTATTCCCTATTGATGAATAATTTATCTCGATATCATCAGGAGAGTAGGATTTTCCTCCTGGGATTGATACTTTGATGGATTCTTCCATTCCTCTTCTCCAAACGTACTTACTGAGATAGAGGCAAAGGAAACTGAGTGATTATTCTTACAACTGTTATTTTTACTGGGTTTTCCTTCCCTACTTAAGATGCATACTTTAAAGACAGACATGTCACTGGGGGACAGAGTAGTGCTTATAATGGGGCTTTAGCTGTTGGGTTTGACATATAATATATAAAATATATATGTCTTAACTATATATAAAATATATACATATATTAACTATTAAAAATGAGTTATTTATAAAATATGCATAAAGTTTTAGTTCCTTGTATATATAATTACATGATTATAATGCCCTTCTTTAATATTATAAAATCTTTACAATGGTATCTAAAGTCATCTTATCATTGTTTCTCAATTAAACTCAGTAAGATATTTGATTCCAAAGGTAGTTGAATACAAGGCTGGATTCCAGGTTTGGCGGAAGAGTAATTAAAGAAATGTTTATAAATGTCCATTGTACAAGTAAACACTGGAAGTACGGCAGTGAGCAAAGGCCCTTATCCACTACTCTTAGTGTGTTTACCATCTACTGGAGATTACTTAAAGATACTTAGGACTTTATGTGAGACTACTGCTGAGAAAGAATCTAGAATGTTTTCAGTTCCAAATTACAACCAATAGGCAGTACTGGTGACTAGTCATGATTGTCTGCTTTTAAAAAACTTTGCACTAGACCTTGCTCTGCAAAGGTGAGCCTGCAGAAGGACAACTTAGGCCTGGGCAGTAGTGCTCACATTAGTGAACAGTTAGCTGCACTGTGCTGTTGGCCACTTTGATGTCTGCCCTTCTTGTTTCACACCCTTGAGCTTCAGGTGGCCAAAGCAGGCATCCCCGCAGCAGCACATGAATGACCAGTTCAGAGCTCTGCTTGGGCCTTTGCCTCCAGTGTGGCTGGCCCGTGCCAGTGGACACATGGTTCTCTGTGTTTAAGCTGTGTTTAGATTATAGTTCTCTTTAGTCCAGTTATATGGTTTTGTTCTTGCTTTTCATCTGAAGGTCTGAGTTGGACTTCAGAATGTTTGACAGCATAGGCTCTAACGTTGATCCACAGATACTGTGTAGAACACAAGAAGTGCCAAGTGACCGTGCTAGAGTTCAGAGACCCCAGCTAGTCTGTCCCTTACAATTGCTCTTCCACACGCAGCTCTTGACCACTGTTTTTCCACCTTTCAGTCTTGTATTAATAGGCTAGGGAATTACCAGGGAATTCCGTGTGACACTTGATTTTAATTTTAAAGCTATCTTAAAAGCTACACTTGCATGATCTTTCACAAATCAAGGAGAAGATTACTGTGGTGGGATCCCTTCAGGGTTTCAGGAGATGGAAGGTTGTTAATGTCTACAGCGACCCCTTCACTCTAGGCTTTCAGGAGATGGAAGGTTGTTAATGTCTACAGCGACCCCTTCATTCTAGGCTTTCAGGAGGTGGAAGGTTGTTAATGTCTACAGCGACCCCTTCACTCTAGGTTTGTTAAATTACTAAAGCTTCCTTGTCTCAGGAGACAAAGCCTTGTGACTTCATACTTTTCAACCTACGTGTACCAACGTCCTAAGCTAAAACAACAATCCCTACATTGAAAGTTTCGGGAGAGGGTTTCAACACTGACATTTTCCCTGAATATGGAAGTAGAAGCCCCACATTAAAGGATTAGTCAGATTCTCTCACTTTCTCAACAGTCGTCGCTGAGCAACTACACGTGTGTTGGCACCTCTCATTAGTCAGTGCTCACAGTTCTTTGCATGTGTCTTTTAAACTAGAGCTTTAACTGCCTCTTGTGCATGGTTTGTGCAGATTGCAGTTTATTAACTTGTCTTTGTCTTTGATGCTTGCAACCTAATCCATCACAGCTACACTGCCTCGAAAAGAAAGTGCTGTCAAACAGGAAACAGAGAGTGAGTATGCTTACTGTGCTAGTGGGCACCCTCAGTGCATGTCTGTTAATGTCTAGATGTTAGTTACTTGTCTTGAGAATCATTAATAGCAGATGTGTTGATTGCACCGAATCGCCAGGTATTGGAAAAAGAAACCCAGCATGGTGGTTGTATGTACATCCAAGAAATAAGTGACGTGGTTACAGTTACACAGCAAGGGGTGAAAGCTTTGTTGTCAGAAATTAATGGAAAACCTTAACATTGGACTTCTGTTATAGTCTGTGTTTAGAAGAGCTACAACTATTACTGAGGGGCACTGGAGAGATGGCTCAGCAGCTAAGAGCACATACTGCTCTTTGAGAGGACCTGAGTGCAGTTCTCAGCACCCAGCTCAGGTGGCTCATAACCACCGGTAGCTCCAGCTCCAGAGGGCTCCGGTACCTCTGGATTTGCTGACACCCGCACTCACGTGCACATACCCATATGCACGCATGTGCCTAAGCACACACGTGTTCACACACATGCACGCACACATGCACACACATACACACACAATTTAAAATAATAAAAATAAATTCTTGAAGAAAGTCTTAGAGGTCTGGTAATGGTTTGTATAATGATGCCAAAACTTGAACTGTCTCTATCATAACTTAATTTTTCCTTTCTGTCTATTAGTAAGTAGTGCAACTTACCAAAGCAGTATTCAAGAAGGGTGTTTTTTTAAGTGTTTTACTGTTTCTATTCTGAATCGGAACCTTATATTTTCCAAGAATGAACTGTTAATTCCTAGTGTGAGGGAGCTGTTGCTCTTTTTCCCATGGCCATGATGAATTCCTAAATTCTACCTAAGCACGCCTGTCTCTTACTTGTATGACTAGTGACATCACTTTTCAGTTAGATTTTAAAGATAATCAGGTGCTTAGGGTGTTTTTGTTCATGTATCTGTCATTAGCCAAGTCACCTACTCAGAAAAGCAGGGTCTCTAAGGTCAGGAACATGCTAAGTTTCATCATAAGTGATTGACTTTTATGGGGAAATTGTCAGGAATTGATAGTTTCATGTGGTTCAACTTAACAGATTGGTGTTTAAAGTAGAGATGATTAATACTTGATTATAGGTTTTCTTTAGAAATACTCCAGAGTTCTGTGAGCTGTAGTGTTAGCACAGTACTCGTGACCCTCATCTGTGTTCCTGCCCCATCTGCTTTAGCTTAGAGACAGCACCAGGCAGCTTTACCTTTAGCATGGGATGGGTCAGGGCATCCTTTCCATCCTAGTCCATAGATACATGTAGTTTTCCTTCTCCTTACAACATTCACTGCATTAGGACCCAGCGTCAGTGAATGTCAAGGATTCTGCAAACCATGTAGTAGACTCTGAGTCCTGGAAGACCTAGACTCTTAACAGGTAGCCCTGAGGTAGATTGTAGGTCTTTTATTCCTGAGACACAGCTTTCAAAGCTCTGGTATTTCTTAGGTCTCCATGGAAGCTCTGGGAAACTCACTGGATCGACTTCTAGTCTGAATAAACTGAGCGTTCAGAGCTCGGGCAATCGCCGGTCCCAGTCATCCTCCCTGCTGGACATGGGGAACATGTCTGCCTCGGACCTTGATGTGGCTGACAGAACCAAGTTTGATAAGGTAAAGTAACAGGAGATTCTTAGCGCTGGCACTGTGATTGATTGCCTCAAGTGTTTTCAGAGATGCAGGCTCTTGGGACACCTTTTAAGTCATTATCGTGCCCTTCCAATTCTGATTTGAACCTGAAAAAGGAAAAATCCCCATCAAAAAGGGCAACTAAAATAGGATTTATCAGTTAAGTAAGAGCTGCATTAACATTTACTTGTTACAAATATGGTGTGCAAATCACACCTAAGTTGTTTGAGGGATGACGGAATCAAGAGGGAGTAACAGCTTCACTGCAGCTGTGACGCCTTGAGTAAGCTTCAGAGTTTGTCTTCCCCTCCATATTTGAAGTGAGGAACTGTGGGTTTTCTTTTCAGTCTGTTTCACCTTGGTATTTTATTACCCTGTCAGTCTTGGGAGAGCTTGTCTTTGGCATATTGGGGGGTTCTAGACCTAGGAAATTATTCATACTCTGGTATGTGTCCCTGCTGAAGAGTGAACTCAGCGCGGCGTCTGTTTAAGCACTCCACGCAGTTCTTTAATCCTTGGCTCATTGGTTTCCTTCAGATCTTTGAACAGGTACTGAGTGAACTGGAGCCGCTGTGTCTGGCAGAACAGGACTTCATAAGTAAATTTTTCAAACTACAGCAACATCAAAACATGTCTGCATCAATGGTATGGCTTCCATTTGCTTGGACAGTATTTATAGTCTGTAACATAACTTAACCTAGTTACTATTATTACATCTTCACAATTTCAGTATCCAAACAGAAAAGGAAAGATTTGCAATAAATCAATCTTAAGTATTCTTGTTACTCACAGAATACTGGAAATAGGAAGTAGTTGGGAGTTTGGATTTCTAGTATTCCAGAATATCTTAAGCCAACATCCTCTAACTTTAACAAGAGAGGAAATGTCTGCATTTGTTCTAGAGAACATCATTCAGAAAGCAATTTTTTTGTTGTTGTTGTTTTTGTTTTTGTATTTTTGAGACAGGGTTTCTCTATGTAGCTCTGTATCCCAGGCTGGCCTCAAACTCACAGAGATCTGCCTGCCTCTGCCTCCCAAGTGCTGGCATGCACCACCACCGCCCAGCTCAAAAAAATAGCTATTTTAAGCAGGATGTGATAGCTTGTGTCTAAAATTCAAGCACTTGACAAACTAGGTGGAAGAATTGCATGAGTTCCAGGCCAGCCTGGGATACAGAATATAAGATCTAAAAAACCAGAAACCCTACCAATTTTAGTAATTTAGTGTTCCCAAAGAAAAATACAGCCTCAGAGATGATGCTATACAGAGGGGAGGTGGGGGCATCAGCTTGGAGTCCGATTTTGTCTTGTGGCCTTACAGGTAAACAGCTAGACACTGTGGCTGGTGCCCTAATCCTCAGTCACCTCTTCCATAATGTGAATATAGCAGTTCCTCCTCATGCCATCAGGGCATAAGAATAAGAGGATGAATGAGAGAATTTCTAGAATATTTTGAAGAACTCAGAACCATAATTCAGATGGGAGTCATCTCAAAGAGTTGTGCCTCGGGCAGCCAGCATATACAAAGCTGTCATAAGATGAGTGAGAAATTCATTACTGTTGGGAGTCTGTTGTCCTCAGAGTAGGAGTGTTGGGAAACTTGCTTGCTTGACTTCAGAAAGAGTTTATGACAGCATTTATATATTTATATTTTTATTTGATTTGTGTTCATGTTTCGTCTGCATGTATGTCTATGTCCCACGTGTGTGCATTACGCAGGGAAGCCAGAAGAGGATGTAGGATGCTAGAAACTGGAGCTATAGGTGGTTGTAAGCTGTCATGGGTGCTGGAAATCCAACCTGGGTCCTTTGGAAGAGCCTCTGGTGCTCCTAACTGCCGAGCTGTCTTCGAGCCCCACTGCATTTTCTCAATGCTGAAGTTTTCATTCTAAAGTTGTTGTTGTTGGATGTTTTCCATTTTTTTGGGTTTTTGGTTTGTTTGGGTTTTTTTTGTGCTGAACTGCTTTACATCTGAGTACATGCCTGGCCTCATGTACTCTCTCTTCTCTTCACAACCACACCAATGTACACATTGACAAAGACTGTTTACCCTGTATTAAGTCTTGGGGGAGAGAGGATTCTAGAAACAGGCTGATGAGATGGGTAAGTGAGTAAAGGTGCTTGCCAAGCAAACCTCATGCCCTGAGTCAATTCCAGGAGCCTACCTAAGAGTAAGCTGAAAGGACAGACCCCGCCACATTGTCCTCACCCTCCATGCACGCACTGTGGCATTTTGTGCAAGCTCACTCACACATGCACGTGTACACACTAAAGTGATTGTTTCAAATCTAAGAACGCATTTCATGAGACTTTCTTAAAGAATGTATAATATGCTGTTACTTTAGTAGTACTAAAGCTATTACTATTTTCCATAAAGTATTTTCTTGTAGGTGTTTTAAAACATAGCAGGCTTTTGGTATGTAATTTGTCACTATGCTGGTTTTTCATTATATAAAGTATATGACTATTTTTGCAGACTGAAGCAGAAGACGTGGATGGTAGCTCCTTATCACGACAGCATAGTTCTGGCTCTCTGCTGCCTGTCTCATCTGAGTATGTATTTATTACTGTCTGTTGTTTGTTCTGGAAAAACTAAACTTTGATTGAGGGATAATGACGTGTTTCTCATGGAAACATCCATATGATTCTTGTACCCACACAGACCTGAGTGCTAGCCTAGTTGTGATGAAAAACCCTGATGAAAGCAAAGGGTTTATTTTGTCCCACAGTTAGAGTGGGGAAGTCAAGGCAGCAGGAACTTGAGCAGGTGGTCATGTTCCATAGTTGTGAGCAAGAGGAGAGCAATGCGTGCCTGTGTTTAGCTCCCTTTCTCCTTTTTATCAATCCAGCAGCCAGCCCAGGGAATGGTGCCACCCACAGTAGGCAGATCTTACCACCTCAACTAACGTAATTGAGGTCATCCAGACGCAATCTAGCATAGGTAATCTCTCACAGATATACATGGAGGCTTGTCTCCTGGGTGATTCTAGAGTCTGTCAAGTTGACCATCAGCGCTAGTCATCATGTGTGCTCACTGTCCTGTTAGGGACATGTTATTGGTCCTCATCTAGGCCTCATGAGTGAGCTCTTCTGTCTGGTGATCACAGATGGGTCAGTAAGTGCTAGTGATTGCTGGTAGAAAGTAGTGGATTTCTTAGAGATCCAAAAGCATAGTTTAGTGCCCAGCTTTACAAATGAAGCAAACAATTGGCTGTTTTTATATTCAAAACTGCTATAGAATAGTTCATCATAGTTTGACATTTTTAGTTGCAGTACCAATTTTTAAGCTTTTTTTATATATAGTAAACTACAGTTATAGTTACAGGTAGATTCACCTGAAGTTTATACTAATCATTTTTTCTTGCTTTCTAAACAGGAAAGATATGATTCGCCAAATGATGATCAAAATATTCCGTTGCATTGAACCAGAACTGAACAACTTAATTGCATTAGGAGACAAAATTGATAGCTTTAACTCCCTCTACATGTTAGTCAAAATGAGTCATCATGTGTGGACTGCACAAAATGTGGACCCTGCTTCTTTTCTAAGTACTACATTGGGAAATGTCTTGGTGACTGTGAAGAGGAACTTTGACAAATGCATTGTAAGTTGTAAAAATTAACTCAAGGACAAGTCACTATGCAGAATGGCTGATTATTTAATCTAGGGTCTAGTGTTCATGACTCCCAAAGCTATGAAGTAGGGAGTTGGCACCAGCCCATTTGAACAGAGTAAGTTAGAGGGTTTAGAGAGACAAGTAGAATCTGTAGCACATACATAGGGACAGCTTCTGACTCAGTGACCCACTGGGTTCCTGATGACTCAGTTTCCTGATCTGTGACCTGTGATTTAATGAAACAATTGAAAGGTATTTGGATTTATTATTATTTTTATACATTCTAGTAAAATTTATTTATTTTAATTGATAGCTTAAATTATTGTAGTTCATTTTAATTAATAGGATGCAAAGTTTAATAATCATACTGCTAGGTGGGCATGGTGGCACATGCCTTTAGTCCCAGTATTCAAAGGCAGAGGCAGGAGGATACCTGCCTTGTCCCTGTCCTTCATGAATGGCAGAATGATATACTGATTCTAGTTGGAATACAGACTTGAAGCTCAAAATCCTCGATTAAATCATCTTTTAAGAAGTTTCATTCTCCTCCTTGCTTTATTTTCAGAATACAGTGCAGTGTAGAATGTTCCTATCAGGAGAGCTGGTGTTCTCCGCTAATCTTGCTGCAGTTCTAAGCAGTGTAGAATGTTCCTCTCAGGAGAGCTGGTGTTCTCCGCTAACCTTGCTGCAGTTCTAAGCAGCCTCTGTAGTGCCTTCCTTGGGCACTGCATGTGCATTTGGTCATCTGTGCTTTCTAAGTTGCTTGACTTTTCTCCCCTTGCTTTCTGCCTAACTTTAGAGTAACCAAATAAGGCAAATGGAAGAAGTAAAGATCTCAAAGAAAAGTAAAGTAGGAATTCTTCCATTTGTTGCTGAATTTGAAGAATTTGCTGGACTTGCAGAATCAATCTTCAAAAATGCTGAACGTCGTGGCGATCTGGACAAAGCCTACACCAAACTAATCAGAGGAGTGTTTGTTAATGGTGAATTTGTATGGTTTGTTCTAAAGAACGTTATGGCTCTTCTCGTAGTTTCTGGGTAACTCTGACACTGGATGCAGACTCGCTCACTGTTTTTAGTGGTCTCTAGTCTGAAATTGAGCATCTATTAAATGTGAAAACTTAGCAGCATGGAAGCTGCTAATTCCTATCAAGAGCCACTCTTGTACCAGGCTCCTGGGCCTTATTACTGTGCAGAATTGAAAGTCGTTTTTCAAATGTAGAGAACGACCTTGTTTCATTTGCATTTTAATAAGGGTCTTCTGGGTGCTGGGCAAGGATGTCTGCAGTGCTTACAAGTCAGTTCGCTGAGGCTTCTTTTTTGTTTTTTTAATCTGTTACACAGGGAGATTAGCTATCTGCTGGCCTGTATGAAAGCCCACGAAGTTAGGGACATTTTTTTAATTTGAAATTGTCTGATAACTTACATTCAATGATTTCAAAAGCAAAAATTGAACAGGAAGTTGAATCATGTCATATTGCATATAACACTTTTTTGTGAAAGGAAAGGGAATGGGGCATGGAAAAGTTTGTAAGTAGAAACATTAAATGTTACAAATAATCTTTCCCTTGACTTAAAAGTATTTTCTAGTTTTTGTGAGTGCATATGAGCATATTTTATTTTAGAATCAGATAAAACAAACAAAATGTGTATGGTTTTATAAATGACATTCTTTAGTGTACTTTTCCATACACTGGAAGCTGCTTAACTCCATAATCCTGTCATCTTTCCTTATCCAGTAATATAGATTTCTGTCTCATTTTTTTTCTGTTGCTTTGATAAAATACTCTGATAAAAAAGCAACTTAAGAAAGATTAATTCACGTCACAGTTCAAGATCCAGTGCAAAGCTGGAAGCAGCTGGTCACATATACCCACAGTCAGAAGAAGGTAGCAGTGAGTGTATGCATGTTAGTGTTTGTTTTCTGTGGTTTACACAGTCCAGGATCCCCTTCCTAGGGAATGGCACCACCTGCAATGGGCAGGTCTTCCCACCTCAGTTAATGTAACCAAGATAATCACCCACAGCCATGCCCCAAGGCCATCGCTCACATCAGTCTAGGTTCTACCAAGCTGACTGTACTAACCATTATAATAACTACAATTATTTTAATGACCAAGTGGTCTTCTATTTATTACTATTTACTTACTGAATATACCGTTAGTATGTTTTAGTTTGTTTCCAGCTGGAAATGAAATTGGTGGTTCAAAGGTTTGTGTGTATATCAAGGTTTTGCCAAATTACGGTGCAGAGAGCTTATACCAGTTTAGTTCTCTGAGCATTTGGTGAAAATTTCCATTGCTCTGCATGCTATACAGCTGCTAGGTATTACTCCCTATTGTCAGTCTCTATCCCTTGCTAGACCAGTCGGCTGGCTCTAAATGATCTAATTTCATTGTACTTTGTGATTTTGCTCATGGTGTCCTTGTAGGGCTTTTCACATTTTGTGTCACCTTGTTTTCCAACTCTTGTGTTGAAGTCATTCTTTAGAAGGCCGTGCTGTCACAAGCCTTCATTTTTAGCCAGCTAGATTTTTGTTGATGCTTATGATCCTGTTACTGCTTTTTATATTAAAGTAATTGATCATTTTAGAATCTAGCCATGATGTTGATCATCCGGCTGCCCTAACGTACCAGCTATAATTCATAATTCCTCCACTGATTGGAAAAGTCACCTTTAGTCCATACTGCATTTCCAGGTGTGCAGGGTATTGTCTGAAGAAGACTGTCCGGGGGCCTCTGAAGACCGTGCAGTGCAGAGTAGTGTATTTAGTCCTGAACGGTTTGACTCATATCAGAAGGTGTTCTTCGTTTTTCTGCTTCGATTTTAGTGGAGAAAGTAGCACATGAAAGCCAGAAGACCCCCAGGGATGTCGTTATGATGGAAAACTTCCACCATATTTTTGCAACTCTGTCTCGTTTGAAAATCTCATGTCTAGAAGCTGAGAAAAAAGAAGCCAAGCAGAAGTACACTGATCACCTTCAGTCTTACGTCATTTACTCTTTAGGACAGCCTCTTGAAAAACTAAACGTAAATATATTTTTATTTGGTCTTTTCCTGCTTTTGAATCCAATAACATACAGATGTTCTGTGTCCTGGCACAGAAGGGGGATGAAGGACTTAGTTGTTGAGGCTGCCAGCATGCCAGACATTACTAGATGTTCTATGTATGTAGTTTCTTCTAATTCGTATAACCAGTGATGCACCCGGGTGTGGAACCCGCTCTGCCTGGATTATAATCCTCACTGCCTGGAAAGCTGAAACGAGGATTGTATGTATGTTGAGTGCCTGCATGGACAACTTAGCAGAGCTCTTTCAAAGTAAATAGTACATAAATTGAACAGTGATATGAGCTAAGATACTGTTATCCCAGTTTACAAATTCAGAAACAAAATCAGCTTGAGGGTGAAACTTGACTGAGCTTTTCCCATCGTTTTCTTCATAAATGGCCAACTTTTTACATAGTTCAGGGGACAATTTCAAAAACTTTGTCAAGATAAAAGAAAAGGGCCAGGCATGGTGGCTCATGCCTTTAATCCCAGCACTTGGGAGGCAGAGGCAGGCGGATTCAAGGCCAGCCTGGTCTACAGAGTGAGTGCTAGAATAGCCAGGGCTACACAGAGAAACCTTGTCTTGGGAAAAGAAAGAAAGAGGGGGGGGGGGGAGGGAGGAAGGGAGGAAGGAAGGAAGAGAGGAAGGGAGGGAAGGAAGGAAGAGAGGAAGGAGTGAAGAAGAGAGGAAGGAAGGGAGGAAGGAAGAAAGGAAGGGAGGGAAGGAAGAGAGGAAGGAAGGAAGGGACTAGGGTGAAGATTCAGGGGTAAAGTGTTTGCTGAGTTTCTAATGTCCTCATAAAAGCATGCTGTAACCCCAGCTCGGGCACATGGAGACAGGCAAATCCAAGTCCTCACTGGCCAGCAAATGTAGCCTAAACAGTGAGTTCCAGGCTCTGTGAGAGATCTTGCTTCAAAAAATAAGGTAGAGAAGCAATTGAAGAAGACATCCTGGCCTCCACACCCACCCACATACATCACACACAAGATATATATATATATATATATATATATATATGTGTGTGTGTGTGTGTGTGTGTGTGTGTGTGTATGTATGTATGTATGTATGTATATGTATATGTATATATATATGTATATATGTATGTATGTATATGTATATATATGTATATATATATATACACACACACATATATATATTGCCGTTTTTTTCTTTCCTGACTTGAGTCATTTCCCTGAGCAAATGATAAATAATAAAATCAAGAAGTGGTTGTTTTACCAGGTATAATGGTTCGTGTTTGTAATCCCATCCCAACTTGCAGGAAGCTAAAAGAGAGAGACAGAGAAAAACCCCGAGTCTATAAACATATTAAATGGAAAATGCAGCGTATGAGATTGTAGTTTTGTACACTCACATTAAAGAAATCAAAGGAAATCCAGAGTGTCAACAACAGTTACTCCTGAGTAGTATGGTAACAGATGATTGTTATTTTAGCTTCCGTGCACTTACATCCTTTTAAACCTGGTTTTTAAAAGGTTCAGGTAATAATATAAGAAGCTCTTAGCCATTACTGGTTCTCATTTCCTTGAAGCATTTCTTTGAAGGCGTTGAAGCCCGAGTAGCCCAGGGCATACGGGAAGAGGAAGTGAGCTACCAGCTTGCGTTCAACAAGCAAGAGCTTCGCAAAGTTATTAAAGAATATCCTGGCAAGGAGGTGAAGAAGGGCCTTGATAACCTCTACAAGAAGGTTGACAAGCATTTATGTGAAGAGGAGAACTTACTGCAGGTATGCACATCCCCGGCTTCAGACCCGGGCTTCTCTCCACACGGGCTACACATGCTCCACTTTTAGTGCCCAGAAGAGTTCCATGGCCGAGTGTGGTGGTGCACACCTGCAATCCCAGCACTTGGGACACTGAGGCACAAGGACCAAGAGATCAAGGTCATCCTAGGCTACATGGTGAGCTTAAGGCTGACCTGAGCTACACCCTGCCTCAAAAAAGGGAAATGAAAGTAGAAGACAGGCCAGGGTGGTGATTGTAAGGAAGACAGGAGTCCTTGTGTAATTCTTTCTGTTTCAATGTTGGTATTTTCGAAGGTGAGGCATTGCTTCTCTGTTTGACTGGGGTTTGTCTCACTGTTTTTGGATTGCAGGTGACTGTAAATGCAGTATTGCTTACTATGGTGCAGAGGCTCTGAGTTGGGGATGGAGCTAGAAATGGATCTGTAACCTGGATCCAGATGAGGGATGAGGCTGTGCAATGTGGGGCGCGTTACTTGACTGCTGAACTTCAATTTTCCTTATCCCAAAACTGATGCCTCTCTCGTGGGCACCGTTGCTTTATAGATAAGAGGATGAGTGCTTGAGAGGCGGAGTAACATGGCAGTAAACCTCATTCAAGTGCAGTGGGGCCAGATTTGAACAAACTGAAGCTATATGCTTTATAAACTGCCAAAAGACCCAGAGATGGAGATTAACTCTAGCTTCAGCATCATAGGAACGGCCACCCACTTCCCAGAGGAAAACCGCATGCTAGTGAGTGGCAAGAGTGGTCTCAGTGGAGGAAACAGCACAAGCTAAGGGATGAAAAGCAAAGGGTGTAATAAAGTAGTGACCAGTAGTGACTGGTCTGTCATCGGCAGGAATGGAGGGTTTAGGAGGCTCACAAGAGAAACCCCAGAAGAGTACATTCCCTCGGTTGACATGCTGGGATCTGGTCAGAGGTCCCACCCTCACCTGGTCCTCAGGAGACTTCAGTTACATAGTGCTGGCACAGAGTGAACCTCAATGAATTTAAGCCCTTGTATCATTGTGTGTATGGAATTCTGTCTTGAAATTACCCGCATGTCCGACTCCATGAGGAGGTGGTTAATCACATAGGTGTAGGTAGTGAGCTTGGATCATCCTGGCTCTCCCTCCCCAGTATCAAGCAATGGTTATGCCATCAATTTTAAATAAAGAAAAAGTGTATCTTTGAAATGGAACTAAAGTGTTAAGTATTGCACTTCCTGAATGATGGTCTTCATTCCACACATAATTCCACACAAAGCTGCATCTGTGTGGATATCAAGAGTTTCTGAAATAACAGCTAAAACATGATGGGTGCTTGCTCATGGCAGACCTATTCTAAGTACTCTGCTTTATTCCCTGGGTTAATTTAGGAGGAAAGAGTGCTGTAATCCACACCTTGTTTACAGATACCAACTTGAGGCCCACAGGACCAATGGCATATAGTTGAGGTCACGAATCTTTTTAAGTAGAAGGACTGAGGGTGCTATCTTCAGAATGCGAGTTCTTACTCCCATGCTGTACCAGATTCTTAGATTCTCTCTGTAATCTGTTCTCCACGTGTGATACTGTAATCATCCTCACAGTTCTCTGGCCTTCCCTTTCTGTTTGCGATGATAGGTGGTGTGGCACTCCATGCAAGATGAGTTTATCCGCCAGTACAAGCACTTCGAGGGCTTGATAGCACGCTGCTATCCTGGGTCCGGAGTTACAATGGAATTCACTATTCAGGACATTCTGGATTATTGCTCCAGCATTGCACAGTCCCACTAAATGAGCCTCATGAAAGAGAAAAAAGAAACGAACACACACTCTCAGTACACCAACACTACAGAAAACAATGAAGCATTTGAGAAGCCGGACTGAAACCTTTGTGTGTTACTAAATGTCAGATAACTGCGTGGTGCTCTGCCCCGGGTACTTGGGTGCAGAGCTGCAGCCTGGGGGTCCGTTTCTTTGTCCTCCAGGTAATGTCCTTACTTAGGCACTTCTCTCATCATGGAATGCCTTCAGCACTTTTCAGTGACAGGGAGGACATTTTCCTTAATTGCCAGCTTCCTGGGTTTGCGAGTGGCTGTTGTGAGTGGAACGGTCGGAGTAGGCCAGCACTCACTACTCACTGGTTGCTAACCAATCATGGAACTCTGAGAGCATTGTACAGTATTGTTTGTCCCTTGTCTAACAAGTGTGCATATGGGTAAGGGGGCTGAGAAGGCGGTCAGTTACCAGCCTGGATTTTAAGGACTATGTGGCTCTGTACATTAAAAAACATTTTTAAAGTTGATATTTGATAATAGTCTTTGGTTTTATATATCATGCATATAAAAACAAACTTACAGAATCTGTGTATCAAAATTAATTGTGAGGTCTTATACCAAAGAACACTTAGAATTCTAACAATAAGAAAGTTAATAGAATAATAAGAAAAAAGTCATTTGTAATAGCTTCAGAGATGTTTTGTATTTAGGACTAACTATTGAAATGTGTACTATGGGCTGAACAACCTAAATGTCCGTCAGCAGTAGAACAGATGAATATAACTATGTTCTCTTCGTGGGACAGTGATATCAGAATGAAAATGTAGATAAATGCCAGGAAAATACTGTCAGGTGACAAAAGGCATCACCAGGAACATCCGTATGTGCTGGGATTCTTTTAATATAAAACTTGAAAAGCAAATTAAGCCATTGTGGTTTGGGGTTCAAGTGGAAAAGCAGGGGATAACTGCAAAATAATGAGCGTGAATCTGGGAGGAGCATGCAGGATTAAAAAGTCATGTGGTCACACATGCCTGTCATCCTAGCACTTAAGAGGTTGAGACAGGAGGATTGCTGAAAGTTCATGGCCAGCCTGAGCTGCATAGCAAGTACCAGGCCAGCCAGGATTGGATAACACACTCTCAAATAACTGGGTGGGGTGAGGGGGGTCCACATGGTAAGGTACACAGACTTCATTGTATTGTGGTATCATTTACACACACACACACACACACATGTATATCCACTTGTACCCTGTGGGTGTTCTGTCAGTTCAGCGTTTACCTTACATTTCTAAACTCAAATTCATTTGTGTGTATGTATACATACATACTTAGTATTACAAAACGTGGACTTTTAAGGATTCAAAATTTAGAACAGAGAGATGCAGCGATTTGTTATTAGTAGAAATGAAGTTCCATATATCAAACTCTCTGAGTGCCAGACTTGCTTTCTCTATTGGTAGCAGATGATAGGATGGATGGATGGATAGATAGATAGATAGATAGATAGATAGATAGATAGATAGATAGATA
>CABHPR010122004.1:0-22328 GCA_902168415.1 Peromyscus melanophrys | reverse complement strand
CCTGAACTTTGGCATTATACACAAACTGGATAACGAAGGATATAGTTACCTTTCCTAGAATTTGACAATTAACCTAAAATTTTTCTTTTCAGGATAAAGATACCTTCTCCCATACCCAGCAGGAAGCAATTTTAAGAATACGACGCCCACATTCCCAAAGAGATGGTGTGGGGCAGGTGGTTTTTTGGTCTTTTAATGGGTTTTGGGTCTGGAATAATTTTCATTGTTTAGGGGGGTTGGTTACAAGTTGTTGTCAAGGGTTAGAAAAAGGGCTAAGCAAAGGAGATTAGATTTAAGGTTCTTGTTTTAAAAAAAAGAAAGAAAGAAAAAGACAATTACTAGTTTTAAATACTTTACATTGGATTGGATTGTTTTATATTATATACAAATTATATATATTGAAATTGATATTGTTAGAAAATGCTATATGTATATTTCTAATTGTACTTATACCGTTCATTTAACAATGTGATACAATTTTCTGATCCTTGAATGTTATTATTACCAACTATTAGGATATAAAGAAATGAAAGTTAGTATTTAGACATTATATTAGAACTTGTAGTCATATTAGATATGTTTTCAAGATTGAACAGATATATTTTAGATAGACAGGTCATCTTCAAACCCTTCAGAGATCTACAGAATATGGCATTTAAAATGTTTTAATCACTTACAAAATTTTTCTTTTTGTTATGACTATGAGACATGTCAGCTCCTGGCAGTACCAATCTACTTCAGAGAGAATATGGGCATTGAAGAAACTGCATATGGAGTTAACTTTCATTGTGGCAAAAGTTAGCCACTGGACAACAAAGTATCCTCGAATCAACTGCTGACAAACAGGACAGACAGAACATGAAACAAAGGACTACTGATTCTTGCCAAAACAAGTGTAGTTATGGCTTTATCAAAAGGCATCTTCTGAGGCCAGGACAATATGGCACCATCCCTGAAGTGGCCTTCACAATCCAGAAAAGGTACAGTGCCCTTTTCTTCGAAGGCAGCTGAACAGGCAGTGGGCCGATGGCTTCTGATGTGCAATGGAACAGCAGCTGAAACAGTTATTCTTGAAGAGTAATTAAGCTCATGCCTCTCAATAGTAGACTGGCATTTAATAGAGGGATGTGGAGAAGCCACACATACACAGCCAAGAAGAATGGACAGCTGAATTCAAAAACCATCAACTGTTGTTGGAAAATTTCTCTCAAGCTCCCAAGTCCCGCCAGCTCCCAAGTCCCACCAGTCCCAGAAACCACTTACAAAATAAACATACAGACGCTTACATTATTTAAACTGCTTGGCCATTAGCTCAGGCCTATCATTGTCTAGCTCTTACTCTTATATTTAGCCCATTTCTATTAATCTCTACTTTGCCACGTGGCTCGTGGCTTACCGGTACTTTACATCTTCCTTGTTCTGGCCGCGGCTCCAGGCAGTCTCTCTCCTTTCACCTTTCTGTTTCCTCTCCTCCCTTCTCTGTTAGTCCCGCCTATACTTCCTGTCTGGCTACCGGCCAATCAGTGCTTTATTGATAGAGTGATATCCACAGCAATCAACAAATTCCAGAATTTAAAATCCTGAATCATGACATGACACTAGTGGAATTCAGGTGTTTCTGGTACATGGACTGCTCTCACCCAATGTGAGGTCGAACTGTTAACCTTGTGTACATCCTACTTCACAAATGAGTCTGTCAGATACACTAAGCCTATAGGCTGAAGATGCCCCAACACTGCAGAGAAACCTCAGGTGACTGTTCAAGCAGCTGGCTGTTTCTGTCAACTCACAATTTTTTGGAAGCTGCTTGCATGCACTTCCTGTTTTTATTTTTGTTAGGTAATATTATTTCCTTCTTGGGTCTCTGAGGGAGTTGAAGATTAGATAGTTATAGTTATAGTGAGTTGAAGATTAGATAGTTATAGTGAGTTGAAGATTAGATAGTTATGGTTATAGTTATATTTAATGATTAGATAGTTATAGTTTTCCTTGTTAAGAATTTCAGAAAAGAAACTCACTAAAGAGGTGTAAGTGTATAAATTTGAAAGACATTATAAGATAGTTCTGTTAGTTATATAAGTTAGGATAGAAAGTGAATCAGGTACATTTTGGACTTACCAAAATAGTATAGATAATGGAATATTTTCTCTGAGTTTGTCAAATACAAATGGACTAGACACTGTTTAAGTATTTATTGCTTGTATATATTGTATATAGTTATTGTACTTATTGTGTATAGTTTTTCTTATATAACTTTTTTCTTTTTATTAGAATAGAAGGGGGAAATATGGTGATATTTTATTTGTGCTGAAATGTGATTTTATTTGTATGATAATAAATAAAGTTGCCTGAGGATCAGAGATAAAAGCAAACCATTTAGCAGAAGTCTAGCGGTGGTGGCACACACCCTTAATCTGATCACATGGCAGGCAGAGTCTCTGTGTGGTCAAGGACAGCCAAGCGTGGTGACCCGAACCTTTAATCCCAGTACCAACCATAGGGACCTGGAGGTCTGTATAGGCAGGCAGTCACGAGGAAGTCATGTGTTTGGGTTTAGAGCCAATGAGAAGGCAGAACAGAAAGGTAATAAAAAGATAGTCACACAGGAAGGTCTCTCTCTCTGGGGATGCGACGGCTGGGAGTGGTAAGCTAAAGGCTATTGCTAGTACTCTGATCTCTTGGGCTTTTAACTCTGTATTTGGCTCTGTGTTTCTTATTTAATAAGACCATTTAGAATTTCGTCTACAGTCACTTCTTGCATTCCAACTGCAAATTCCTGTCCCCTGTGCTGTGCTGTGTGTGAGCTGCCCATTCCAGGCTGGGAAGGAGAACCAGCAGCACCATCTGGTAAACCTCCATGGAGTCATAGAGCCATGTGCTCATGAGGCAGGCAGGGCTGAGAGCTCATCCTTCAGGTAGTCTTCCTTTTACACTTCAAATCTTCACTTTTCATAGGACATTCCTTATTGTTTATTTTTCTGTTCTGTTTTTTAATTCTTTTATTTTAGATTTATGTTATTGTTTATGCTTGTGCAGTGTGTGTGTGTGTGTGTGTGTGTGTGTGTGTGTGTGTGTGTGTATGCCAAAAGCGGGCTTGAATCTCCTAGAGCTAAAGTTGTATGTGATAGTGAGTCACCAATGTGGGTGCTGGGAACTGAAATCCAGTCCTTCACAAGAACAGCAACAGGAGCTCTTAACCACTGAGCCATTTCTCTAGCCCCATGTTTTTTGCTATTTATTTTATTATAATGTTTTCATAATATATGGTTCATTTTCAAGTTGGTAAAACCTTGTGAGCTTTTAGCCAGGTATGGTGGGGCACACATTTAAATCCTACCACTCTTGAAGCAGAGGCAAGTCTCTCTGAATTTGACACCAGCCTGGTCTACACAGGGAGTTCTAGACAGTCAGGGTTACATTGGGAGACTGTGTCTTAGTTAGGGTTTTTTATAGCTGTAAAGAGACACCATGACCACAGCAATTCTTACAAGGAAAATATTTAACTGAGGTGATGGCTTACACTTTCAGAGGTTCAGTCCATTATCATCATGATGGAGAGCTCGGCAGTGTGCAGGCAGAGGTGGTGCTGGCTATATCTTGACCAGAAGGCAGCAGGAAGTTGACTGACTGTCACATTGAGGGAAGCTTGAGAAAAAGAGCCCTCAAAGCCAGCCCACACAGTGACACACTTCCTCCAACAAGACTACACCTCCTAATAGTGCCACTCCCTTTGGGGGTCATTTTCTTTCAAACCACCACAGAGATCCTGTCTCAAAATTCAAATTGTGATTTGTACTTCCTTATATTTTTTCAATTGTCTTCCACATATGTAATTATAGTCTCTGATGTTGCTTATTGTCTCCTTTTTTCTTAGTCCCAATTGCCAAAATTTCTCAAATAACCTCAGTCTATGTTAGTCAATAGTTTAATGATTTTATTTTGTTTCTCTTTTATTTTCATTTTGCCTTTATTATGTCCTTCTTTCTGTTTTCTTGAAATTCCCTTTACTGTTTTTCTGCTATATTCATGAGTTAAGTGCTTATTATACTCATTTATCTTAAATTTTCTTTGTTTTCAATATGTATGTGAGTGTGAAAATGACTCTTGATAACTATAACTTCATCTCACAAGTATTAACAGCTGCATTTCTTATTGAGTAGGTTTTTTGTATATGTGTTAATGTCTAAATTTATTTCATTGCATTATGTCACCATCCCTTTGTGGTGGTATTGTGTTCCCCAAAATATTGTGCACCCTAATAAACTTATCTGGGGTCAAAGAACAGAACAGCCATTAGATACAGAGGCTAGAAAATGGTGGCACTCACACCTTTAATCCTAGCATTCCAGAGACAGAAATCCCTCTGGATCTCTGTGAGTTCAAGGCCACATTGGAAACAGTCAGGCATGGTGACACACACCTTTAATCCCAAGAAGTGAGCCTTTAATCCCAGGGAGTGATGACAGAAAGCAGAAAGATATATAAGGCATGAAAACCAGGAACTAGGCTGGTTAAGCATTCAGGCTTTCGAGCAACAGTTCAGCTGAGATTCATTCTGTATGAGGACTGAGAGGCTTCTAGTCTGAGGAAACAGGATCAGCTGAGGAATTGGCAAGGTGAGGTGGCTGTTTCTTGTTCTGCTTCTCTGATCTTCCAGCATTCACCCCAATACCTGGCTCCAGGTTTGATTTTATTAATAAGAACTTTTAAGATTCCTGCTACATCCCTTCAAAGCTTTAATTATGCAACGAACAGATACGGTGGTGTATGCCTGTGATTCCCTCACTCAGAGGTAGAAGTATTTCAAGTTGTAGGTCAACTTGGGTTATATAAAGGTCGTAAGCTCAAGGCCAGCCTGGACAAACATAGTATGACCTTACCAAAAAAAAAAAAAAAAAAAGAGCATTCCAGTGTTTATGACATCATTCAATTTCATTATCATTATAAGACTTATCACCTGTTTACCTATGCTTCACTTAATTCCTTTCTCTAGGATATTAGCTTCTTGGAAACAGGGGCATCATCTCTTATTCACCATCACATTTTCAGTACCTAAATCAGGGCCTGGAATATAATAGGCACTCAATGAATCATTCTTGAATAAGTAAATTATCAACAATGAATGTGACTCTTCAGATTATTGTTTTTTCTTAGAAATTGGAGAGATTTCATTGTTGAATGAGGGTGTTCTCACATAACAGGCGAAGTTTACAAACCAAATACACTTGCACAGAATGTCTTCTGTTACATACAAAGTTGTTACTATTGGAAAGACTAGCCAAATCCCCTCTAATTTATGGATTACTGGATGGTGAACTGAATTAAGCTTTTCAACAAAGATTGTAGAGATAACATTTTCTTTTTACTCCTTCTTGCCCATGGGTTCCTCATTCATAGACAGAAGGAAAAAATTGTGACTATGATGAACATATATAGATGTTTTCTAGCCACTGTTCCCTAAACAATACAACATAACAACTATCTACATAACCATTTACAGTATTATCAGGTATTATAAGTAATCTAAAATTTAAAATAGACAGGATCACTCAATACATTGTATACAAATATTTTATACAATGGAAACTGAGCATCTGAAGATTTTGGTACTTCAGAGGGATCATGAACCAATCCTTCATGGATACTAAAGATTGACTATATATAATATTTTTCACTCTTTATTTTGAAACTTTAATTACATTAAAGACTATGTGTGATGTTTTCTAAGTGATATAACCATATTTACTAACATTATATATTATCTTTCCCCATTTTAGACCTTTGTATCTGAAATTATAGTCCATCATATTTGCCACCATTGATAAGGTGACTTTTCTTTTCATTAGTTTTTCCTGGTTCATTTTCTTCCATTTTCTTATCTAGTACAACATATAGATAGAATTTGGGTTTTATGTTCAATACAATTTGGGTCTATATCTTTTTAAGTGAATTTAACCAGTTCATGTTGTGGTTCATAGGCATCACAACTGGGTAGGACTATTGATTACTCCCCTCTTTGGCAGCTTGCATAGCACCTTCTGGTATATTGGAAGCTAGTCCTGGGGAGGAGGTTTTCAGGTCAGATCCAGCTTGAATATTATGAGTCCTGTGTCTGAAGTACATGATGTCTTCAGCAGTTAGAGGCTTACCTTCCATCTCTGGCAGACAAGCAAGGGCAACAGCTTATATTAATTTGAGAGTCTCTTTGACTTCCTTAGCCAAAAGCTTAAAAAGAGATTTCTCATGTTTGGTGCTGGAGTTTTGTTAGATGGTCTCTAGCTCTTGGAGGGAGCACTGTCAGTTCAAGTGGCATAACTTCACTTAAGTTATGTATACACATACATTTACATATGTCATATCTAATTTTCGGTAAATATATAATACATTTCCTTAAGATGTTTTCAAACAACCTTAGTGTTATTTATCCCTTCTCCCATCCCTCTCATCAATTAAAACACTCCTCTCCATTTTTCCCTTTTCTCCCTTCATATCTCTTATATCCTGCTATTCCTCTCTCATTCCACTCCTCCTCACCCCACCCCTGCATGATCCCTTTTTTTTAACTTTCCTGGATTCCACAGTTACTCCAGGTTATATACTTATATCTGAAAATCTGGCGCTAGGAGCCTCATATAAGAGAGAACATGCAATGTTTTTTCCTTCTGGATCTGGGTTACCTCATTCAACATTGTCTTTTCTAGTTCCATCCATTTATCTGAAATTTTCAATTCTCTTTGTAGTTGAATGGTATTCCATAGTGTATAGGTTGGAGGACATTTAGGTTGCTTTCATTCCCTAGCTATTGTGACTAGAACAGCAATGAACATGGTTAGCAAGTATCTGTGGAGTAGGGTGCTGAATCCTTTAGGAATATGCCAAGGAGTGGTATAGCTGGGACATATGGTAGATTAATTTTTAGCTTTTTGAGGATTTCCAGAATAATTGGACCAGTTTGTAATCCCACCAACAGTGAATGAGGGTTCTCTTTTCCCCACAAACCTACCAGTATTTGTTGGTTGTTTTGTTACTCTTAGAGATTCTGACTGAGGTAAGATGAAATCTCAAAGTTGTTTTAGTTGCATTTTCCTGATTGCTAGGAATGATGGACATTTCTGAGGCATTTCCTAGCCATTTTAATTTCATCTATCTTTTCTCTAGCATATATTTTGACATTATGTCAAATGTCAGATGGCTATAGTCATATATAAGTCATGTTTGGGTCTTCTATTTTGTTTCATTGGTTTGTATGTCTGTTCTTGTACCAGTATCATACCCAAAGCAATTTTTAAAATTACATCCAGGGTTAGCCATGATAGCACATGCCTTTAATCCCAGCACTTGGGAGGCAGAGGCTGATGGATCGCTGAGTTCAAGGCCAACCTGATCTACACAGTGAGTTCCAGGACAGCCAAGGCTGTGTAGAGAGATACTGTCTCAAAAAAAAAATGACACCCAAAGGCACAGTTTGAACTGAGAGTGGATTTTTTTATATTTTCTAAAACTGTCGAACTGAGCAAAACCGATACTGAACCATGCCAAAGCAAGTACATACTCAAGGGAAATTAGTTTCATTAAAAGAAAGCCATCAGGCAGTTGTGTGTTTTCCCAGATGGAGTCATATTTCAGGTAACTCAAAAGCCCAGGTAGTGAGGGGGTTAACTTCTTTCTCATTTAAAAGAGTATCGTTTAATAAAAATATGAGAATGATCAGATTCAAAAGTTACCATTTTGTGATACTGAAATTCCCAACATGCCCCCACAGTCGGACATGGTCGCGCATGCCTGGCAGGATACTTAGTCATTTCCCAGTCATACATCCTGTGTGACCCATAAAGCATGCAGCGAAACCATATGATCTATGTGCATGCGTGGAATAGCCACGTGGGCCTGTGTGCGTAGGTGCAGAATAGCCTTTATAAGATGGTGCCATGTTCCCCCGGCCCCCTTCACACATTTGTCTTTCCACAGGCCTGATTACATCTATCCTTCTCTCCTCATCTTAATAAAACTCTTGTTAGTGGATTCTGCCGTGTTTCGTGACTTTTCCTCACAGGGTAAGAGCGCCACTAAAAACCAACATCTGACCCAACAGGTGCTTCCAGGCACTCTGTGCCTGGGAACCTGTAAACCAGGGAGTCTGCTCCATCTGAGACAGCCCACTGTCCATTTGCCTGGCTGCAGGATCCTGCACACAACACCACTGCTTCAATTGGTGAGTCCCCCACTTTTCAGCCAGTATAAATGGTTTCCTGAATCTGTGGGAATGACCACTGAGTGTCCGGCATCCCTCTAGCATTCTTGAAGCTGAGGGGAACTCCCAACCACGGGCTACGGTCTGTCCCTACCACAGGCTTAATTTCTAGCCATCTCCTGTCTGCAGTTTGAGATATTCCTCGAAGTTGGACCCTACCTTTGGGTGTGTCCTCAGACTTTGTAAGGCCGATACATTTTTCTGGCTTGACTTGAAGCAGTAAATGCTGTCCCAGATTCCCGGGGAATCCTTGCCTTACACTCTTTAGGTCCCTGCCTTTCAGCTGATGAGTCGTCTGGCGGCTTGTGCCTGGTATAGATCTGTCCTTGGCCTTAAGGACGCCTGGGGCCTTGGCTCAGGATCACGTTTGTTTTTTTTATTTTTTTTTTCTGCCTCTCTGCTGCAGACATGGGAAATAAGACTTCCAACCCCATCAGTCCTACCTCTCCCCTAGGCTGCCTTTTTGAAGCTTTAAAACCTCTCAGCTTAATGCCTTGCTTAAAGATTCCTAAGCTTATCCATCTCTGTACTAAGAGATGGCCCAAATATGCCTTAGAAAATAACAAAAAAATGGCCGCTGAGCAGCTCCTTAGATCCTGATATTTTACGAGAATTATCTAATTTCTGCCAGCGATCAGGCAAATGGAAAGAGTTGCCCTATGTCATAGCTTTCTTCTATCTCAGTGCTAAGCCATCTCTTCTGGATTCCTTCTCTCCTACTCATATGCTCTTAGCTATGCCTGAACCAGACGATTCTCTGACTCTGGAATCTCTGGCCCTAGATCCTGCAAATGAACCTCCACCTATCCGACCTTCCACTCCCATCTCTACTCCCAGGGCATCTGTTCCTTCAGCACCTCCTCTGGCTTCCTCTTCTTCTTCGGCAGCAACCATTTCCAAAGGCCTGGCCCTGGCTCCAACCTTCACTCCTCCTGCTACTCACTCTCAGACCGCTGAAGGGCCTGCCCCAGCCATTCAAAGCCACCAACCATTCTCCCTTTGTGAGAGGTGGCTGGTGTGGATGGACTGATTAAGGTCCACGTTCCATTCTCTCTCGCAGAACTCTCTCAGATAGAAAAAAACTGGGTTCTTATACCTCTAATTCTGCTTCCTTTATTAAACAGTTTCAATATATAACTCAAACTTATAGTCTCACCTTTCGTGATATATTCATGATACTTGCTAATAATATGCTTCCTGAGGAGCGCAAGCGGATGTGGAAGCAGGCTAGGACACATGCAGATGAGGTTCACCAGACTAACCCCACACACCCTCCAGGGGCTGAGGCGTTTCCTGATCAGGACCCACATTGGGATTATAACACCCAGGGCGGGTCTCTAGCCAGAGATAGGTTTATTACCTGTCTCCTGACAGGCCTCGTAAGGCTGCCCTAAAACCAGTAAACTATGAAAAACTAAAAATGATAATTCAAGATAAGGACGAAAATCCATCTCAGTTCTTAGACCGACTCACTAAGGCTCTCCTTCAGTTCACTAGATTAGACCCTGAGAGCCCTGAGGGCAGGCAGCTCCTAAGGACTCACTTTGTCTCACAGAGCTTCACCGACATAAGGGCAAAACTTAAATGCTTAGAGAATGCCCCTCTGACCCCACAGACAGATGTGTTAGCATGGGAGAGATGAAAAAGCCCCCCAAAATAAAAGCCAGATGCTGGCACATTCTATCTGACTGGCTCCTCCAAAGCCACCTGGTCCCTGTTTCAAGTGCGGGGAAAGACGGCCATTGGGCCTGGGCTTGCACCACCGCCCCACAAAAGGCACCAATAGGGCTTTGCCCAAAATGTTGCCAAAAGGGTCACTGGTCAGCTGACTGTCCTAATGCACCTAGCAGCATAGGAACACCAGATGAAGACCACCCTCCAGCTGACTTTCTAGGTTTGGCCTACAGTGACTACTGATGCTGCCCAGTTTCCACCCCGGCCACTCCCATCTCACACAGGGAACCTAGGGTAGTGATAAAAGTAAATGGGCGCCCCCATCTCATTCCTTTTGGACACCTATTCTGCTTGGAGAGTTTGGGGGGCCTACTTCTCATCTCCCTATTGTCAGGGTTGGGGGACAGCCTTATCTAACTCATCAGACACCACCACTTAATTGCATTTTCAGAGGCATCCCTCTCACACACACATTCTTAGTGGTGCCAGCCTGCCCTGTGCTAAGGTAGGAACATCCATTTCTTTTGCTCCCCACATTTGCCTCACCCCAGACTCACCAGCAGCTCCTCCTCTTCTTCTCCTAGCCACCCACACTACTGACTCTAACAGTTCCTTTCCCTTGCCAGCCTCTCAGGTAGACCCAAAAGTCTAGGATACCCAGAACCCTTCTATCACTAGGCACCATCAGCCTATTACTATCCTGTTACAGGACCCTACCAGATATATCACCCAAGCTCAGTACCCTCTCTCACTCCAGAGCCTAAGAGGACTTAAGCCTATCATTTCTGACCTTCTCAGGAAAAAGCTGCTCCACCCAACCTCTTCACCTTTTAACACCCCCATACTTGCAGTTAAAAAGTCTAATGGAACCTACCGCCTGGTTCAAGACCTCTGGCTCATTAACTCTGCAGTGGTCCCCCTCCATCCTGTAGTGCCTAACCCTTATACTCTCCTATCCACTATCCCTTTGGGAACCTCTCACTTCTCAGTTCTAGATCTCAAGGATGCCTTCTTTTCTATTCCTCTCAGTTCTCAGTCTCAAAATATCTTTGCTTTCACCTGGACTGACCCTGACACTCACCTGTCCACACAGCTGACCTGGACTGTTCTGCCACAGGGATTCAGAGACAGTCCACACCTATTTGGTCAGGCTGTGGCCTCTGACCTGCTTTCTCTGTCTCTCCCTGGCTCTAAACTAATACAGTATGTAGATGATATTTTACTCTGCAGCCCGTCCTTACAAGTTAGCCAAGCTAACACCTCTGCTCTGCTAAGTTTCTTATCCAGCCGAGGTTGCAGGGTATCCCCTTCTAAAGTTCAGCTGTCCACTCCCCAGGTCACCTATTTGGGTCTAACCATTACTCCAACTCACAAGGCTACTACTGTAGACAGAAAGCATCTAATCCAGTCCCTTACAGTCCCTTCTACTAAACAGGAGATTCTGTCTTTCCTAGAAATAGCTGGCTTCCTACGGTCTTGGGTTCCATCTTTTTCTCTCCTTGCTCACCCCTTATATGAGCTCAGGGCTCTCCACATGAGCCCCTCCTCCAACCTGTTACTAAACCTTTCCAGAAGCCCCAACAGGCTTTTCTCCAGGCACAGCACTTCACCTCCCAGACCTAACTCATCCCTTCTCCCTCTATGTAGCAGAGAAGGAGGGATTTGCCCTGGGAACTCTAGGGCATCAGCTGGGACCCTCCTTTGCACCTGTAGCATATCTGTCAAAGAGTTAGACCTTACCAGTCAGGGATGGGCACCTTGTATTCGTGCTTTAGCAGCTGCAGAGCTCCTTATTCAGGAATCAAAGAAGCAAACCTTTGGGTCACCTATTACTGTCTTCTCTCACCATAATCTGTCCCATCTCTTAACTTATAAAGGCTTACAAACTTTACCTCCTTCCTGGGTTCTTTCTTTCCAGGTGGCATTACTAGAGGATGCCACACTTACTTTCTGGACCTGTCCACCTCTTAATATTTCAAGCCTCCTCCCTCAACGTAATGCTAACTATTCTCCTCATTCCTGCACTGAAACCTTAGAGGAACTGTTACCTCACCCTTCACACATACAGGAGGGCACATTGCCTCAGGCCACTTATACCTGGTACACAGATGGTAGCTCCTTTTTAGATGAATGGACCTGTAAGTGGGCTATGCCATAGTGTCAGATACTGAGGTAATAGAAGCACAGGCATTACCCGCACACACCACTAACCAACGGGCTGAGTGGATAGCTCTCACCCGTGCCTTCCAAACGGCACAGGGACAATCTCTAAATGTTTACACAGACTCCAAATATACTTTTCATATCCTCCTGTCCCACGCTGCTATTTGGAGGGAGCGTGGCCTTCTCACAGCAAAAGGGGGATCCATATCTAACTCAGGCCAAATAATGGCCATGCTGGAGGCTTCCCACCTCCCCAAGGCTATAGGAATTGTCCACTGCCGGTCTCATCAGACCAATAGCTCCATCATCTCTAAGGGAAACAACCAGGCTGACCAGGCAGCCAGGACAGCGGCCCTCCAGGGCCAAGCCTCACCCCATCCACTGCAGGGAATCCATACAGTGCAGCTCACACCCTCACAGGGAACCCCTGACACTAGGTAAATTCTTTCCTATCTACACCAGCTCTTTCACCCTAATAATCTTGCTCTGTCTCAATTTGTAAAAGTCCACCTGCATCCCACCTCTGAGGACTTACAGTTCTTAAGAACTATTACTGTCCCTTGTGAGATCTGCCAAAAAATAGATCCCAATACCAAGTACGGAAGTTAGCCTTTTCCCACCCACCAGGCTAGAGGTTCCCTTCCAGGGACTGACTGGCAGCTTGATTTTACCCATATGCCTACCATCATGAAAATTAAATATCTTCTTGTGATGGTGGACTCATTTTCAAATTGGGTGGAGGCATACCTGGTTTCTAGTAAGCAGGCTCAGACAGTTGCAGATCTCCTTCTCCAATAAATTATTCCTCGGTTTGGGATTCCTTTGCTTCCCTTCAGTCTGACAATGATCCAGAGTTCACCTCTCAGATTTCCCAGACACTAGCTAAGGTTCTTAACATTCCTTGCCATTTTCATATCCCATACCATCCTCAATCCTCAGGAAAGATGGAGTGTACCAACTGGTCTTAAAAACTATTCTTACTAAGATGTCACAGGAACTTCATCTCAACTGGGTAAGATTATTGCCTCTAGCTCTTTTCAGGCTCAGGGCTCTTTCTAAAAAGCCTCTTTCAATTTGTCCATTTGAACTAATGTATGGAAGGCCATTTCTAACACCAGGTCTTCTATCCAACCCTTCAACTGTTCCAGATAGCCTGATAACTCCACTGCTATGTCACCTAAGGTCTATGCTGTGGAACTTTACAGACCATTCCTTACCTCAACCATGTGACAATCCTTGCCTACCTCCAATCCACATTGGGGATCAGGTTCTTCTTTCCCCTCCAGGCCAGTGCCCTTCACCCCTTCCCCCTAAGTGGCAGGGACTCTTCCAGGTAATTCTTGTGACTCCTACAGCTGCTAAACTCGAGGGCTTTCCCCACTGGGTCCACCTGTCTCATTTAAAACCTTTTATCTCACCTTCATCCCAGAAAAATCTTTCTTCATATACAGTGACACAGACAGGGCCTTGTTCTCTCAAGCTCCAGAGGACATCAGGATCCACTGCCTTGTCACCAATTCCAGAGGAATAAGGTATCACCCCATAAGCTCTTCCTTTCCTAACTATGGCCACACAGAGCTGGAGGGAAAAGGACCATCAAAAATATCCAGGTGATAAGAAAAAAACAAAAAACAGTAATAATCAAAAGGTATTTACACTCCCAGACCCAAAAACGTCTGGGCTCTGCAAAAACAGACTGTAATGTAACAGTCTATCATTGTTAAATGCTGAGCAATTGATCACCTGTGTTTCCTGAATACGAAAAAAGGAAACAGGTGCCTTGAATAAACTACCTCTAATAAAGCTTGTCTCAGGTAAAAATTAAGCAGAGTACAAAACACCACAATAATCACTAATTTTCTCACAGCTGCTTCTTAACATGTTCAAAATGTTTCCCAAGCTCCAGAAACCAGTTTAAATCCATCTGGACAGCCTGGATCTACCTCAGATAAGTGCCAACTACCTTAGTCTGGGAACACTCCAAATAAAATAAAATAATAATGATTCTTTTCTCTCTAAGCTTTTTCTGTGTCACCAGTATCTTGTCAGACAAAAGGTTCCTGGCCACAGCCACCAAGGATGGACAACTCCAGAGCAAAGTATAACAGACAGTCCATCATCCCAGGACTTCAGAAGCTCCCCTCCCCATTCCCCCAAGAGCCAACCGATGTCTACCAAGTGGGCTGGAAGCAGTTTTTGAGAGAAATGACGCCCCATACCCACTCATCCACTATTTTTTAAAACCAAAGAGTCTGGGATGATAGAAATTCCCAACATGCCCCCACAGTCAGGCATGGTTGCGCATGCCTGGCAGGACACTTAGTCATTTCCACCTAGTCATTTCCGGGTCAAACATCCTGCGTGACCCATGACCCCGTGGCTGTGTGGTTGTGTAAAGCGCGCAGTGCAACCATGTGATCTATGCACACGAGTGGAATAGCCACGTGGGCCTGTGTGCGCAGGTGCAGTTTAGCCTTTATAAGATGGTGCCATGTTCCCCGGCCCCTTCACACATGTGTCTTTCCACAGGCCTGATCACATCTATCCCTCTCTCCTCATCTTAATAAAACTCTTGTTAGTGGATTCTGTCGTGTGTCGTGACTTTTCCTTGCAGGAAAAGAGCGCCGCTAAAAACCAACAGATACCCCTCAATGAAATGATTGATTCAAATAAGGATATCTGATGTTTAAAACATCAGGCGCTCCTCAAGAAGGGAGACCATAACTTCACAAAAGAGGAATTATATCACTGTATTAGTCAAGGTTCTCTAGAGGAACAGCATCCAGTAGCTGTTCACTCCATGAGGCTGGATGTCTCAGCTGGTTTTCAATGTATACAGTATACACCAGAATTCCAAAGTAGGCTGTAATGCCAGTGAAGGAATGGACTTGCTAGCAAGGTGAGAGCAAGGAGAGAGGAGAGAGGAGGAGAGGAGAGGAGAGAGGGGAGAGAAAGCTTCTTTCTTCCATGTCCTTTATATAGCTTCCAGCAGAAGGTGTGGTCCAGATTAAAGGTGGATCTTTCCATCTCAAAGATCCAGATTAGAAGTGGGTCTTTCCACTTCAAATGATTTTATTAAGAAAAAAAATCCATCACAGGTGTGCCAAGCTGTAGGTTCCCAATCCAGATGAGGGACAGTAGAGCATTGCCCACACACTGGGCATCTCTCAGAGAACAGGAGTGGAGCTGCTCCCTACCCAAATCAGGCTTGGGCCTACTCAACTCCATAGAGACAAAGACCATGCCATGATAAAGTCAGTCAAGCTTCTTTCTGTCCCCCTCCCCAGGGAACTGGCTTCTTAGAAATCATGGGACCAGCAGTCTGCTAATCTGACTGGTGTGCTTGGAGAGCTCCTGCCTTAGCTGCAGCCCCTCCTCCCTTAGCTGCAGCCCCTCCCCCCTTGACCTCCCTGCCCCCACAAGCTAGTCCTGCCATTCCAGTAAACAAACTGTCTTCTGAAACAGTCTCCTGCTGCCAGAGACCCTGCTCCCCAGCTCCTTGGCTCCTCTGCATCCTGAGACTTCCAGTGCACAACTGCTGATCCAGGTCGGGGACCCACACCACGTCATTTGGGTCTTAGTTAATTCCAGATGTAGTCAAGTTGACAACCAAGAACAGCCATCACAATCACCACCAGCTTAACACACTGTAATTTCGCAGGTTATTTTCTAGTTTCTTTAAAATTTGACATGTATTATTTTGTGTTTAGTAACGTTTTGCCTGAAAGAATGTATGTGCACTACATGCATGGATGGTGCTCATAGAGGTCACAAGAGAGTGTTGGATCCCCTAGAACTGGAGCTACTAGTGGTTGTGAGCCACCATGTAGGAGCCTGGAACAGAACTCAGGTCCTCTGCAAGAGCAACAAGTGCTCTTAACCGCTGAACCATCTCATCTCTCCAGCCTCTTTCCAGCTTCTTGAATGCTTGTTCCCAGCTATTCTTGTCTTCAAATTAGGTTTGTTGAGGTATAGCTTTCCCAAGCCTTAAAATTCATTATTTAACGGTAAAGGTCTATGAGCTTTTGTTTTGTATATATGATTTGTAGTTTGAGGTATTTGGTTTTTGAGACACAGTTTCACCATATAGCCCATGGACACAGCTGGTGATATTCCAACCACAGCCTCCTGAGTGCTGGGATTACAGGCATTTACCTCCACAACTAAGTTCTATGAATACTGACAACTGTATACATTCATGTAACTCCTACCACAGCCATGATACACAATAATTTAATCACCTCCATAAAGTTCCCTCAGGTTGAATGTGGTCAATCCCTCTCCTCAACCTGGAAACTATTGGAACGAATTTTACTGTTTTCAAAATGTCATATAAATGATGCCAGTGTTTTATAACCTAAGTTTCACTCAATATAATGCTTTTGAGTTTCATTCACATTATGGATTGATTGAATAGATTAGTTCATCTTTATTACATATGCATAGATAGTAAAATTTGCTAATTCATTCATCAGTTGATGGACACTTGGATCTTTTCCAGGTTTAACCAATTACCAGCAACAAAGCTGTTATAAATATTTGCACACATGTCCTATGTTTTCATTTCTATTGTGTAAATTACTTAAGATTTGGCTTGTTGGGCAATGAAAAAGATGTATTTAATCATGTTTTAAAGCTAGTTTTTGTTTTTTCGAGACAGGGGTAGCTTTGGCGCCTTTCCTGGAACTCACTCTGTAGCCCAGGCTGGCCTCGAACTCAGAGAGATCTGCTTGCCTCTGCCTCCCGAGTGCTGGGATTATAGGCATGTGCCACCACCGCCCGGCTTAAAAGTTTTTTTTTTTTTTTTTTTTTTTTTTTTTTGGTTTTTCGAGACAGGGTTTCTCTGTGTAGCTTTGCGCCTTTCCTGGATCTCGCTCTGTAGACCAGGCTGGCCTCGAACTCACAGAGATCCGCCTGGCTCTGCCTTCCGAGTGCTGGGATTAAAGGCGTGTGCCACCACCACCTGGCTTAAAAGCTGTTTTTAGTGTGTCTGTACCATTTTACATTCCCATCAGAATTATATGAGAGTTTTGCTTTATCCAATCTTATTTTGCACTTGGTTTTGCTATTTTTGTCGAGAATGGGTCTCAAGCAGCCCAAGCTGGCCTCAGTCTCCTCATGTACATGAGGATAACCTTAAATTTCTGATCTCCCTGCCTCTACCTTATTGTCCCAGGTTTATAGGCATAAACCAGCACACCTAGTTTATGCAGTGCTGGGGACTGAAACAGGGCTTTGCCTTTGCTAGGCAAGTGCTATAGCAGCTCAACTCCTTCCCCAGTCCCGATTCATTCAGATATTGTGAATAGAGGTCCTTCATTAGATTTGTTGCTTCACAAGTTCCTTACCCAAGCATACGGTTTTGCTTTTCATTTTCTTAACAGTATCTTGAGAAGATTTTAATTTTGATAAATCCAATTTATTGGATATTCATGGTTTGGGCTCTCTGTGTCCTAACAAAAGATCAAAAAAGATTTTTATTATTATTAGACACTTTGTCATTTAAGCTTCTATATTTAGGTTGGTGATGCATTTTGAGTTAATTTTCGTATAAGCTATGAGTCAAGGTTCACTCATCTCCATATCTCTGTCCAATTGTTTGTTCCACCACAATTTGTTGAAAATATTCTATTCTTCCTCTGCTGAGTTATCTTGATGCCTTTATTTAAAATCAGTTGACCAAATGAGTGGATCTAATTCTTTCCTCTTTATTCTGGCTCATTGATCTGTATGCTTATCTAGTCCTCCAAACCACATTCTTGATATCTGTGCTTTTCAGTAAGTCTCAAAATCAGATACTGTGAGCTCTTCAATTTTGTTCTTTCCCTAAATGTTTTTGGCTATTCACGGCTATTTTAGAATGAACCTGTCAATTTCTACCCCACAAAAAGGCCTGCTTAGATTTCATATCACATAAATTTTCTTAGGTCATGATTTCATTTATCAAAATGTTTTCAAATATCTATTTTATTTCTTATTTGAACAGTAAGTTATTTAGACATATATTTCTTGGAGCTCAGAGGTCAAGAGCACATACTGCTCTTCCAGAAGACCCAGGTTTGGTTCCCAGCACCCACATGGTGGCTCACAACTGTCTATACTCCAGTCCCAAAGGATCTGTTGCACGATTCTGTGTGCCCTGGGTATCAGGCATGCACATGGTAGACAAACATACAACAGAAGCAAAACACTCATATACATAAAAAATAAAATACCTCTTAATTTCAAAACATACAGTGACTTCTACTTTCATGCTTAATTTCTAACTTTATTTCATAATGGTCAGAGAATATACTCTGTGCTATTTCAATCTTGGCAGTTTGTTGAGACTTGCTTGCATCCTGTGTGCAGTCAACTTTGTAGATTGTTTTCATTTCTAAAGAGAAAGTATACTATCTACTTTTAGTGTGTAGACCTGTGTATTCATTAGTTACATTAACATGATGAATTATACTAGTCAAGAACTTTATATTCTCACTAATTTTGTCTTATTATTTTACCAATGGTGAATTTTTTATTCCCAATTATATTTAGGCAATAAATCACTATACAGCAATAATAGTGAATAAATTACATTCTCATGCAACCAGATGGATGATTAATGAACTGATAATGTTGAATGGGAAAAAGGCAGACACAAAGGAGTACTATCTGGATTGCATTTAAATAATATTAAAAAAACAGACAAAATTGATCTATGTTTTCATAAGTCTCAACAATGACTGTACCTGGCTGAAGAAGAGGACATCAATGTGATGTAGAGGATGCTAGTAATGTTTTCTTTCCTAAATTGATTTCTAGCCAGACGAATGTGTTTGTTTTGGGAAGAGTTATCAAGGTGTATATTTATAACATATACTTTTAATAGCGTTTTAAAAGTAAATCCAGACATGGTAGCGCATACCTATAATCCTAGCACTGGGGCCTGAGGCTGGAGGTGCCCATTGAAGCCAGAGTAAGATGGAACCGGAATATTTCCCCCCATCTCTATCTATTTTAATCCACCCACCACTAGGTGTCAGCAAATCCCAGAAAGGGGTAGGTTGCTCTAATTGGTGGTTTCTGGATGTTTATTCCTGCATCTTTTTGTTTTCAAGTATTTTCCAAGAATTCTGCAAAGAACCTGTGTCAAGGAAAAAATAAAATAATCCTACACATAGTAAGGAAGCTCTTTATCCATTTCTCGTTGCTATAGAGCAAAATAATACCACTCATGGTCACTACCAAGTCATCATCAGGTCTCTTCAGCCTAGTGTCGTTCCCAAAAAACAAAAACTGATCCATGTCCTTCCTGAATCTCAGTTTCTACATCTTTAAAATGATGGTGATAATATTCCTTTAAAGAGTTCATCAAATGCATACTGTCATCACATATGTACAAAGGGCCAAAATCTGTCCATTTAATCCCCAGCCTGCTAAAGAGGCACACAAGGAACACAGGGTCCCTTAAGGGAGCAAGGACAATATGCAGTTTTTCAAAAGCACAGAGCACTTGGGAGGTAGGGCTCCAAACATAACCTGGATCCGTGTGTTCAAATGCCTTGAATGCTCACTGGGGAAAATTTCGAGTCCCTTGTTAGGTTAGATTACTTCTGGGAGTGTTTATGCAATGATGGCAGAGCTAGCTTCAGAGAAACTGCCCTGGGAAATTATGGGTTAGAAAACCTTACAGAGATAATGGTACTTGGGAGATAACGGTTGGAATCACACATTCTCTCCAGGAAAAATCTACAGTCTGGTGTGACTAAAACAAGGAAGAGAATAGGGAGGAAGAGAAGGAGGACAAGGGGAAGGAGGAGAGGGAGGCAGAGTTAAATCAAACCAATGATACAAAGAGGTCTCTGCAAATAGAAGGATGATTGAGCTATACAGATTGCAGGCAAAAAGTGAAGGCCTGCTCTTGGAATAGATTCCTTAAGCCAGTAGCAGCACGGCCAGTTAGCAATTGAAAAATGGTGTCTTCTGGACCTAAGGGGCTGGAAGGTTCTATAATAAAGTTTGGGAGAGGTGAACACAAACTGTTTACAGTGAATCTGCCTTGGCTGCATACAAAGAGGATCAGGCCACAGAGAAGCTGGCAGTGGCCTGGAATAGGAGGCTGGTCCATAAAGAGATTTCTGCTACTTCTTGGTTGTTTTTTTCTAAAACCAGAACTTGATGTGGCCTCAATCCATAATCCTCAGCAAGAAAGGAATGTAGATCAGCTTATTTTCTTCTTTTTCTTTACTTTGAACACCCAGCTTGAAGTTTCTGTTAGTTTTATGCAGTGCCGTTTACCCTGTGAGAAAAAGTCACAAGGCACAACACAACCCACTATAAGAGTTTATTAGGAGAAGGGAGGGACAGGAAAGGATATGCTTAGGCCTATTTGGAAGACATGTGCGGAAGAAGGGGGAGGGTACATGGGATTCGCCTTTTATGCCCCCCCAGCATGCATGTGAATATGGGCCTACATAGCTATGCACACATGCACATAGATTACATGATCATGCAGCACACTTAATTTAGGTAGGATGTTACAGCAGTCTTCTCTTTTTTTTTTTTTTTTTTTTTTTTTTGTTTTTTTTTAAAGACAGGGTTTCTCTGTGTAGCTTTGCGCCTTTCCTGGAGCTCACTTGGTAGCCCAGGCTGGCCTCGAACTCACAGAGATCCGCCTGGCTCTGCCTCCCGAGTGCTGGGATTAAAGGCGTGCGCCACCAACGCCCGGCTGCAGTCTTCTCTTAAGAGGTAAACTAAGGCTCAAGAAGAGTTATGGCACATGAGCAGCTCAAACTGTGTTTTCCTCCCTGAGAGCCTTCCCTACACTATGGACTGATCCAACTTTGTCTGAGAAGAACAGGGAGGAGGTACAAGCATTCAGGAGACAGAGGCAGAAGGAGTTCCAGGTAAATCCAGAGTACATAATGGGGATCTGTCTCAAAAAACAATCAGCCAAGCATGGTGGTACAGGCCTTTAATCCCAGCACTCAGGAGGCAGAGGCAGGTGGAATTCTGTGGTGATACATTGTGTACCATAATAAAATTTACCTGAAGATCAGCGACTAGAACAAGCCAATAGATTAAACATAGAGGCTAGACAGTGGTGGCGCACACCTTTAGTCCTAGCACTCAGGAGGCAGAGATCCGTCTGGATCTCTGTAAGTACAAAGCCACCCTGGACTACATGAGATTGACTCAGTCTAGGAGAGAAAACAGAGCCAGGCAGAGTTGGCACACACCTTTAATCCCAGTACTGGGAAGCACACATGTCTTTAATCCCCGGAAGTGATGGCTGGGCAAAGAAAGGTATATAAGGCATGAGGAGACAGGAACTAAAGGCTTTTCGGCTGAGGAACCCCTTTCAGCTAGAGGCCTTTTGGCTAAAAAGCTTTTCAGGCTGAGGAATCCTAGAGGTAAGAGGAGGCTTGTTCCTTTGTCTCTCTGATCTTTCAGCATTTACACCAGTATCTGGTGCTAGGTTTTTTATTAAAAGACTGTTTAGAAATTCATGTTACATGGTGGCACATGCCTTTAATCCCAGCACTCGGGAGGCAGAGTCAGGTGAATCTCTGTGAGTTCGAGGCCAGCCTGGTCTACAGAGCAAGTTCCAGAACAGGCACCAAAATTACACAGGGAAACCCTGTCTCGAGAAAAAAAAGAAAGAAAGAAAGAAAGAAAGAAATTTGTGTTACATCATTCTGTGAGTTTGTGGCCAGCCTAGTCTACAGAGTGAGTTCTAGGACAGCCAGGGCTACACAGAGAAACCCTGTTTAGAAAAATCAAACAAACCTTTGTGGTTCAGGATGTGGCTCCATGGTGCTGATCTAACACCTGAGAGGAATGCCAGCATCTCAAATAAATAAGTACTCTTTGTACCATCTTCTGTTTTTCATTTGGTTCTGTGGATAGATTCATGCATTCTGGGCAAGTATACTATTGAGTGATAGCCTCCAACTACATCATCATTGTTGGACTTTTTATTCATCTTTTTTAAAAAAAACTGATAAAGTAACAAGTTTCCTTATGTCATGTCCATGAATACTTTTGTTTTTATTGAGCTTTGTCCCCCCTACCCCCTCATCCCCACCCCTGACTTTGCTCTCCTCCTACAGCTCCTCTTCCCAGTGACCCCCTTCTGCTTTTCTGTTGCAGGTCTTCTTGGTGTTAGGATTCTGTACATGTGCAGCTTGGGTCTAATGTCTTACATCATCAGCAGGTGCTGACGCAATCCCCGCCTTAAAAAAGCCAGATGTGGACCCCC
>CABHPR010122003.1:24892-37832 GCA_902168415.1 Peromyscus melanophrys | reverse complement strand
ACACACACACACACACACACACACACACACACACACACACACACACATCTCCTATGAAAGAGGGAGTTCTGACCCCACAATCTCTACTCTCTCTGATTCCAAAGACTTGTTTGCTGGATGTGAGGCTGAGCTGGCTGAAACATCCGTCACCCCATTGGTCACCAGGGTTGGTTTAGCTGATCTGGCTGGCTAGGCTAGTGTCCCCTTTGTCACCATTCTGTGTTTGGCTCTCCAGAAGCTGCATGTTCAGTTTAAGAGGATGGCCTTCCCCAAATAGAGGAGGTGAGGTGTTCAATCAAGGGTACGATCACTGCACTCCCCTGCCAGAACGTCCAGATGAGCTCTCAAAGGGTCCCCTGAGTGAAGTCTTCTAGATTTGTTTTGTTTAGTTTGTGCATGTGTTTTCCTGCAAGTATGTGTGTGCACCTGGAACTGGAGTTACAGATGGCTGCATTGCCATGTAGGTGCTGGGACCCCAACCTTATATCTTCTGCAAGAGTAGTAAGTGCTTTTAACCACTGAGCCAACCCTCCAAGCACTGCTCTCATCCCCAGCCTAAGATTTTGATCTAGGATACACTCTATTAAATAGTAGATTCAGAAGTTTCTGTGAAATATTTTGTAACATTGAGACTGGAGTCTCTTTGGTTCAACAAAGGCCTTTCAGAAGTTATTCAATTTCCGAAATAAATATGAAGCTGAACTAGGTGGAGACCAGAGAGCAAGGCATCATAAGCTAGGGAGATCCAGAAATGAAGGATGTGGCCTGGCAGCTTCAGGTAGACAAGTTAGTCAGTAAACAGTAGATGGCCAGTGCCTCCTTGCAGGTCCTGGTGTATCTCCTTGACTCCCAAACTCCCATTAAAAGCTATGGAAGCTTCTATGTGAGAGGGAAAAGAGGGGACTTTCTACACAGAGGGATGGAGTTCTTCCTGGGTCAGAATTCTAGTGATACCAGGCTGGGGGCTGCAGCATCTCTGAGAAAGAACAAAATCTCAGAGTGGTAGCCTGTGGAGCCAGCCGAGGCCCAGGTACAAGTACTGCAGACAAGACATGATAAATGAGAAGCAGGCTGCATTGGCCACGATGTGGCATGCCTCAGCAGAAACAAAGCCCACGGGATTTCTCAGCCTTGGTACAATGGCATTTGGGACCTGGCAGTGCTGGGCTGTGGAGGACAATAGCAAGCATAGGATGCTTATCAGCATCTCTGAACTCTCATCATTTGTGAGGACCACCACATGCTCTAGGCATTAGCCAAAAAATCCTCCACTCATACACTAGATTCTCTAAAGACCCCGGGAAAGGCTCTGGACTCTGTGGAACATACAATATTGACTTTAAACACACTCATGGCTGGAAACACACTGGTAATAAGCGGAGACTGAGTCTGAGGAGATGCTCGGTTGGCAAAGCACTTGCTATGTGAACATGAGGACCCGAGTTTGACCCCCAGAACCCTCATGAAAAGCCAGGTCTGGTGGCGTGCCCTTACATTCCCAGTGGAGGGAGGCAGAGACAGAAAGGTCCCTGGGACTTGCTGGCCAGCCAGCCAAGCCTAATCATGGGGCCCCAGCTTCCAGGGAGGACCTAGTCCCCAAAAGTCAGGTGGATGATTCCCAAAGACTGACACCTGAAGTTGACTCTGTCATTCACATGCACACACATGTGAAACCCTCCCATTGAAGCACACAGACACATAAACACATGTGCATGTACACACTCACGTGTGTGTGTGTGTGAGAGTGTGTGTGCCAGGCATGTATCCAGAAGTGTTTGCTATAACATGAAAGAGAAGTGGTTATGCTGTGTGTCTAGGTATTTCTATCTAAAGGGAACACTTGGGATCCCAAAGTCCTTTTTCTCCAGGAAACTAAACGCCACTAGTGGGGCTGGATAAATGACTCAGCAGCTAAGACCACTTGCAGAAGACACAGGGTCAGTTCCCTGCGGTGATATTGTGTCCCCCAATGTATTGTGCACCCTAATAAACTTATCTGGGGGTCAGAGAACAGAGCCAGTCACTAAATTAGACATAGAGGCCAGACAGTGGTGGCACACACCTTTAAGCCCAGCACTTGAGATCTCATGTCTTTGCTTGGGAAGGACATACGCCTTTAATCCCAGGAAGTGATGGCAGGAAGCAGAAAGGTATATAAGGCGTGAGGACCAGGAACTAGAAGCTTTTTAGCAGCAGTTGAGCAGAGATACTTTCGTCTCAGAGAACTCAGAGGCTTTCAGCCTGAGGAGACAGAATCAGCTGAGGAGTTGGTAGGGTGAGGTTGGCTGTGGCTTGTTCTGTTTCTCTGATCTTTCAGCATTCACCCCAATATCTGGCTCCAGGTTTTTTATTACTAAGACCTTTTAAGATCGTGTTACGGTTCCCAGCACCCACGTGGTGGCTTACAACCGTCTGTGACTTCAATTCTAGTGCATCTGGCTCACTCTTCTGGCCTCCACCAGCACCAGGCGTAGACAGGGGGCACAGACATAGATGCCAGCAAAACACTTTAAAATATCTTTTTAAAAATATTAAAAACACTAGGTTCTCTTACAGTAGGTTATGCTCTTTCCCCAAATCAAATGTAGCTTCCTTTTAAAAACCCACATATTTTGTTGAAATTGCCGAAATGAGAACCCAAAATGAGTCTCTTCAATTTTGGTTGCCAATAGGTAAGACTTGCCATTTGGTTCCAGCCACTTGTGAGCTGTCTGCCTGATGCTGTATTTGTAGCACCCTTGATTAGACGTGACATTTTCTCACTCTAAGTATTTTGTCCACATTTGAAGAGATCCACATAGGGAACCTTATTAAAATCTGTGCAAGTGTGTGGATGGCGCGGGGATGTCCTTGTGTGAAAGAGAGGAGATGGAGTTTTGTCCTCCAGGAATCTGGAGCTCACAAAGGAAGGCTGAAGGGAAGAAGACACTGACTGGCACAATGTGCTTTCTCTCCTCAAAGCCAGAGGGCCAGTGTGAAGTGCAGCCTCAACTGTTTCCATAATGTGCTAAACTGAGACCGTTTCTTCTACCAGACTCTATATTTCTTTGCCAACTGCAGTGAGATGTGGATAGCACCAGCAGATCATAATGATGCCACGTTTGCAAAGAGAGGCACACTGGATTCTGCTTCATGTGCTCATAAAAGAGGGATTCACCCCACTCACAGCCATATTTGTCTCTGAATTCGGGTCCTAGTAAGCAACCAAGGCCCCAGTAGGACAGATTGGAGACAAGGCTCTAAGAGAAGGCTAACCCGGGTGACAATTTTGAAGTAGGCAAAAATCTATCCCAGCGCCCTGCATCTGCCTTGCTAAGGTTCTTTCCTCTCAGTGTGTTCTAGGCCTTTGAACCATGTGGCTTTATTTTAGGCCACGCAGACTCATCTCCCGGGTAAGTCACACGTATTAGTTACTTTTTTCCTCACTGCGGCAAAATCCCTCCTAAGAGACAACTTAAAAAACGAAGGGTCTGTTCTGGCTCACACCTTGTGACTGGTGTGTCAAGGAAGGGGAGGCATGGTGGCAGGAGCTGAGGTAGCTGTCACAAGTGTCCACAGTCAAGAAGCAGGGAGAGATGAACGCTGGTGCTCAGCTCACTCTCTCCTTTTTATTCAGTTTGCAGCCTAGGCTTTTAAGATGATGTCACCCAAACACTTCTGGCGGATCTTCCCACTTGAGTTAAACCTCTCCGGAAACATCCTCACAGATGTAACAGAGGTGTGTTTCCATGCTGACTCTAAGTCCAGTCGAACTGACGGTGAAGAGAGATCACCACACACGTGACTTGTTCTACCACTTCAGGTCAGACATGGCTATGGGATGAGAATGTGAATGCAGACAGGAAGCAGTGCCAAGAGAGGAAAGACCAGATGGATCTGCTGCTTTAGACAATTACTGTTTTTAAAAATGAAGTATTTTGTTCTTGTTGTCATAGTAAATGGAATTGTGTTGCTGACTTCCTTGTCAGAGGTTAGACAGACCAATAAGGCAGAATGGAGACCTCTGAAATAATCCATACATCTATAGTTAGCCTGTCCTTGACAATGTGGCAAGAACACGGGATAGAGAAAGGAAAGTCTCTGATAGATGCTGTTGGGGAAACTGGATAGCTACATGCAGAAGAACAAAAACAGACCTGCAATTCGGACCATACACAAAAATCACCTCAAAATGAGCTAAAAGTTCAATGTGAGACCTGACACTACAAAGCTACAAGGAGAAAATACAGGAAAAACATTGCTTGACATGGACCTAGACAACATTCTGAGGGACTTAACACTCCATATCCAAGTGAGAGAAGCAAGGAGGCTAATGCAATTCCATCTAACGAAAGGTTCTGCACAGCAAGGCGGATGATCTAGAGTGCAGAGACAGCCTGCAGAATAGAAGAAAACATGTCATGGATCTGACAAGCGGTGCTATTAAAAATGTTTTGGAAACACATGCAACTGGATAGCAAAAGGTAAAGAAAAAAAAAAAAGCCCAAGAGCCTAAAAGAAGGCATTCAGAACAATGATACCATCTTATGCCTGTTGGGATGGCTGTTACAGGAAAGAGATGAACAATGTGGCGGGAATGGAGTCCTTGTAAACTGTTGGTGGGGATGCAAATTGCTAAAGCTATTTTTGGAAAATGGTATGGAAAAGTCCTCAAAAAATTAAAAATAGAATTACCTGTAATCCAGGAATACCACTTGTGAGCATGTGTGCAACAGAAATGTTAGCTGTGTCTCAAAGAGCCATGCACACTCTGCTTGTTCCAGTACCAGTCACAGGGGCCAAGATACGGAGTCAACCTGAATGTTGGCCACAGATGATGGATAGAGAGACTTATTAAATATACACAGTGGAATATTATCCCACTTTCACTTTAAGACAGTCTCCTTGTGTTACCCTGGCTGGCCTAGAATTTTCTATGTAGACCAGATTGGCCTCACACCCATAAAGATCTGTCTGCCTCTGACTCCTGAGTGCTGGGATTAAGAGTGTGTGCTATCAAGATAGCATTTGAGACAACAAAGGTGATGGACAGACATTTGCAGCAGACAAGAGAAGGACAGTACTGTTTGATTTCTCTTAGATTGAAATATGAAACTGTCAGATTCATAAAAACAGAATAGAATGGTGTTTCCCAAAGGCAAAGGGGGAGATACACACGTATGTACACACACACACACACACACACACACACACACACACACACACACAGATTGCATATATATGTATATGTGTGGATGCACAATACACACACAGAGACTGAATGTGTATGCCTGTAGATGTATGCAATCTGTAGGATAAATTCCCAGAAGTGGGATTACTGGGTCAAAGGGTAAATGAATTTTCAGTGTGGATAAAGAATGCCAAATTGCCCTCTGCATGGGCTGTACCATTTGCACCCTACCAGCCGTGTATCATCGCGCCTGTTTCTCTGCAGCCTTGCCAACAGAGTGGTTTTAAACTTTTGGGGTTGTGCCAATCTGATAGGTGAGAAGTGCTGCTTCAATGTAATTTCACTTTGCTTTGCCTCTTATTGTGAGTGAAATGGAGACTCATTACACACACAGAGGGAGGGAGAGAGAAAGAGAGATAGAGAGATGAATACATACAAGGGCTAGTTGTATTTATTTCTTCCTGTAAATCATTTGTTTGTGACCCTTTCAAACATCTTTCTTCTCGGTTTCTAGCAGCTCTTTATATATGAAAGGGATTAGTTCTTTGTTCTTGGTAAGGTGACAACTATTTGAACATTTTCTCTTTTATTTACTTTGTTTATTTAAAAGATGTGTATGTGGTGGCACACACCTTTAATCCTAGCATTTGGGAGGCAGAGGCAGGTGATTTGGAGGCCATCCCAGTCTAGATAGCAAGTTTGAAGCCAGTCAGGACTACAAAGTGAGACCCTGTCTCAAAAATAAACAAGTACATAAATATAAAATAAAAGTTATATGAGTGTGTTGATTATCTCTGGGCTTTGTGAAATAGTCAGTGGGTCTTCTCTACTTCCAAAACCACCAAGCAATCCACTCATTCTTTTCATTGCTTCAACAAAGACCTGAGGAGGTATTATTATGCTCATTTTATGGACAAAGAAATCTAGAGTTCTTATTATGTTCCTCTTATTCCTAACCTTTTTCAGAATATGATTCAAGGATTTAAAAACTGAAACTTCTCAGTGTTACTTTGGAAAGCTTTCGGTGGGGGATTTGTGACAGCTACTGTTCATGCTTTGTTCCAAGTCTCATCTTTTTTTTAATGCTAAGACAACTGTAGTCATTGCAAGAAAGTTTTGAAAAAAAATATTATCTCAGTTGCTGAGGAAATGGAGACTTTAAGGAAGCTTCAAGTAAACACAAAATTGTCCAGGCTTTATAAACACTGCTGTTTGCGTCTGAACAAATACAAAACAGTATCTCCCAAATGTTATAAACATAGATACTGGAAGCCAAAATGTTCAAACCGCCAGGACCAGGCACATCATGTACAGACGTCAGCAAATGTCCCTTTTAATTGAACGCTCAAAAGGATATCTGCAGGCAAGCAGAGAGGCCCTGTGGTGGCCACATTGGACTGCATTAAGGGACACCTGGAAGGTATGGCAGCCCTTCATCCCTGTCTCTCCCTTTCTCTCTGCCAGGGCCAGCAGGGAGGGAGCGAGTGACGTGTCTGTTGCGGACTAGGAAAAATACTCCGTTTGAGAGCCAGGCCCCTGAAGCAGGATGACCCAGTTGAAGCCTTACACTTGCACTTCTTCCTACTGAACTCCAGCACCCGCGAGGCCGCTCTCCATCCACGCAAGCTGGTCAGTGAGATTCACAAATGGCAGGTGAAATGGCTTATGCAAGATCACCTTAGACGAAGAGGTTCTGAAGAGTCCTCTAGAGCCTGCTATGATCCATTGAGGTGTGCTGTCTCCAGGGCTGTGTGGAGACTTTGAGGCCAATCCTAGGCACAGTGTTGAGATTCACCAGTAATGTCTGCTGTATACAAAGGAGAGAGAAGTTCATCTGGGCCATTCACACATCTCAGTGAAAGACTTAGAATTACTTTACAGACTCAAAGGCTGACTAGCTACCAGGATGTGCTTAGAATCCAAATGCCACAGTTTTAAAATGCTATGTTCATTTCCCAGGGGGAGACATCCCTTATCTAGAAGCTGAAGCTCCTGTTTGGTTTTAAAGTTTTACCTCTCTCTAAAATCCAGTGTTGTGGATCAAATGCTATGCATCAGGAAATTATTACCTGCTGAGTACTACAGATTGCATTGCATTCAGCAGGTTAATGAGTACTACAGATTGCATTGTATACAGCAGGTTAGTGAGTACAGCAGATTGCATTGTATACAGCAGGTTAGTGAGTACAACAGATTGTATTGTATACAGCAGGTTAGTGAGTACAACAGATTGTATTGTATACAGCAGGTTAGTGAGTATGACAGATTGCATTGTGTACAGCAGGTTAGTGAGTACAACAGATTGTATTGTATACAGCAGGTTAGTGAGTGTGACAGATTGTATTGTATACAGCAGGTTAGTGAGTACAGCAGATTGCACTGTATACAGCAGGTTAGTGAGTACAACAGATTGCATTGCATACAGCAGGTTGGATTGTGAATGCTACTTTGCACATGTTCATATAGTCATTCAAAACATTTATCCAGTGCCTATTTGTGTGTCTAGAACCAGGTTAGATGCTGAGACTATGGGAGGGGGTGACCAGAAAATCTCAAACACATAAGATATCCCGCAAATGTACTCATAAAAGTTTTAGATTTGGATGGAGTACAATGCATTCATGTTTTTTTCATTTGTGGCTCATGCTTTTCTTATATTAAAAAAGGCCATAGCTATTTTCTTTTGTATTTAACTAATAAGCATATACATTGATGTGTTATTAAGTGATGTGTCAAATACTCCTAGAGTATGTAATGTTGAAACCAAGTTAAAGCTACCTATGTCCCTTAATTCCTCCATGGTGTGCAATTTGAAAACTTTGCTTAATTCCAAATCTTGAGACTTTTCTGTTATCTCTTATTTCTTTTTCCAAAATATTTAAATTTCCAGTTTACATTTGAGTCAGTTATCCATTTGGGCTAATTCTTGGGTAAAGGTTGAGTTTTAAGTCAATCTTTCTCCCTTCCCCTCCATGATGGGTGATGTCATTCTGTATGTTGTGAATATGTGTTGCTCTGATTGGTTGATAAATAAAGCTGTTTGGCCAATGGTGAGGCAGAATAGGGTTAGGCGGGACATTCTAGCTAGAGAGGAAGAAGGAGAAAGGCAGAACAGAGGAGACACTGACAGCTGCCAACAGGAGAAGCAAGATATAAAAATACCAGTAAGCCACAAACCATGTGACAAAGTATAGATTTATAGAAATGGGTTAATTTAAGATGTAAGAGCTAGCTAGTGAGAAGCCTGAGCCATTAGGCCATATCATTTGTAAATAATATAAGCTTCTGTGTGTTTATTTGGGTCCGAGTGGTTGTGGGACCAGCAGGTGAGAGAGATTTGTCTTGACCGCGGGCCAGATGGGACACAGGAAAACTTTCAGCTACACCCTCTCTCCCTCCCTTCCTTTCTTCCTTCTTCCTTGCCAATAGATATCCAATCACCCAAAAATAAAATACTGGAGATGATAGTGTTCCTTCACTGAGTTCCACTTGGACCTTGATGAAAACTCAGCTGAGCATATTTGTGTGGCTCTGCTTCTGTGTTCTTGATTTTGTTCCATTGATCTGTGTCTCATCTCTCTCTCTCTCTCTCTCTCTCTCTCTCTCTCTCTCTCTCTCTCTCTCTCTCTCTCTCTCTCTCTCTCTCTCTCTCTCTCTCTCTCTCTCTCTCTCTCTCTCTCTCTCTCTCTCTCTCTCTCCATCAGCATAACAGTCTTCATTACTGTACACTGGAATAGAAGGTTCTGCTCACTTTCTTTTCCTCTTTCTCCTCTTCCTCCTCCTCCTCTCCTTCCTCTTCTTGTTTTGAACTGTTCTAGGCCGTCTTCTCATCCATCTACATTTTAAGGTAATGTCATCTATATTAAAAAAACATGCTGAGGCTGGAGAGATGGCTCAGCATCTAAGAGCACTTGACTCCTGAGTTCAATTCAATAGTGGCTCACAACCATCTGTAATGGATCAGATTCCTGCTTCTGGTATGCATGAAGACAGAGCATTCATATATATATATAAAATACGTGAATAAATAAATCTTTTAAAAAATACTTGCTGAGGCCAAGTGTGGAGACACACACCTTCAATTTCAGTACTCTGGAGTTTAAGGCCAGCCTGGTTTACATATCAAGTTCCAGGCCAGCCAGGGCTATGTAGTGGGTCCCTGATTAAAAACAAAAACAAAAACAAAAAACCCCAAAACAAAAATAAAACAGAAACTTACTGAGATATTGGTAAGAATTGCATTAATACTGTGTTTGTGTTGGGGTAAAGCTGACATTTTACTTGTTAAGCCAGCACCCCAGGGCACAGGATGCCTCTGTATCTTCATTTGGTTAGGCCTTTGGGGGATTGCTTTTATTGGCAGTGTGTAATTTTCAACACTCAAGTTCCATATATACTTCATTAGATTTACAACCAAGTGTTTCATGAGCAATTGTGAACAATGTTCTATTGTTAACTTTGATGCCCAGGTGTTTATTACTAGTTTATAAAATTTATTTAACTGGTATGTTTTTATACCCCATACTTCTAGAACAGAAATATGGAATCTCATGTTAATTCTATATGTATTGCTTAAGTCTTTCCTACATAGATACCCATATCACCCAGATGGGGACAGATGTCCCTCCTTTCTCATATATACGTCTTTTGATTTCTTATGTTGCCTTATTGCCCTGGCTAGCAATCTATTTGGAATAAGTGGCTAAAAAAATACAAAACCAGAAACAGGTATTCTTGGAGTGTTCCTGATCTTGGGGTGCCATGCACCATCACTATGTTCAATGCTAGTGATGAGAGTTTTGTAGACATCCTCTGTTGAGAAAGTCCCTCTCTGTTCTTACTTTTCTGATATATTTTTACTCTGTAGAAATTAAATACTTACGCATTGATTGATGCATTCACGTGATTTTTCTTCTTTAGTCGTGGTAACAGTGTTCTTCAATGACCAATTTTTAAATAGTTAAGCCAGATTTTCATTCCCTGGGATAAATTCTACTTAGTCGTGAGGTATAAGTCTTTTGATGTGTTTTTACATGTTGCTGAATCTTATTCCTATGGGGGAGGAAGATGTTTGGTTTCTGAGGTGTTCTCCACTAGAGGCATCAGGGATGGAACTGTGTTGCTGTCAGTGGAAACAGAAGGTTCTGAGTGGGTATTTTCCCATCTGTGACTAACCTCATGCAGGGGGACATCAAACACCTTTCTTCGGCCTTCATGGTAGAAGTCTAAACTCTTACTCACTGTTTTCTGGCCTGGGATAGGGTTTGTGATTGTCTTGTCTGCAGTGTTTGGCTCGAGTAGAGAAGTTATTATCTCAACATTAGTTTTTCAGGCTGACCCTGTCCCTTCACCCATACCCCTCAGCTTTTCTGGTTCCCCAGATTTGTCTACACCAGATCTGGAGATATGTGAGGCAAAAAGAAAGTCCACAGATTCACTACCAGGTTGCCAGCTGAGTTTCAAATTTCCTCTCCAGCCTGCCTTCCTCTTTGCACTTTTTTAGACATCTATGTTTATTTTATGTGTATTCTCTGGGGGTTTGGGTGGTACTCAGAGAAGGAGATGATAAACAGGTGTGTGACTCCATTCACTCAGAAGCAAGACTCTGTTGTGTGTCTTTGTGTCTAGTCCCTTTTTTGATCTTTTAGATTAAGTGAGGGTTTGATCCTAGGACATATTAAATACTCTATGAAAGTCAATTTAAAATTGATTTAATTTCAATTTAAAAATATTAAAAGCAAGTATTCTATTATAGGCCAGCCTTATAATATTATGTGCCTATATCATCACTACTGATACTTGGGACCAGGTGACTTTTGGTTGGTGGGGGACTTCTGTATGATTCAAAGACCATCGAGAGCAGCCTACTACTGTCTATAGTGCCTGGGTGTTATCCACTAGATTCCAGTGACACTCTATGTTGTGCACATCAGCAATGACCAGGCATGGTCAAGATGCTCTCTTGGTCACACATTCAGTTTCCCTCATAGATTATTTTTGCTATCCTTTTTTTAAAAGTAGTGACCAAAAAACAAATGTAGCTTTCAGCAGGGGCATGCCTGTAATCCCAGCTATTAAGAAGGCTAAGGAGGAAGATCCCAAGTTTGAGGCCAGCCTGGGTAACATGGTAAATTCAAGACCAGCCTAGACAACTTAGCAAGACCCTGTTTCAAATTAAAAATATAAAAAGAACTAGTAATGTAACTGAGTAGTACAGGGCTTGGCTAGTTAGGTCTATTACCCCATACCACAAACAAAAAGCAAGCTTTCAAAGAACATATATATGTTCAAAGAATATATGAAGTAAGGTGTTCAGAGAGTGTGTATACTATGGTTTTTCTCTCTCTGCCTACAGTGGTTCTTTAAAGAAAACAACAGCAGCATTCAAGGGGGATTTTTCTCTTTGAAAATTGTCCCACTGACAGGAACACTGCCTCACTTAGCACTTTTCCTACTTGTGGCACCTCCAAGGACCTGCTGTGGTCAGTGGAGACTTTGCAGTAGATAGAGAAACGTGTTAGCCTCTTGTGCTCTGCCAGCGCTTCCCACACAGCCAGGCAAAGAAGAGAAAGAGAATTACATTTCACAGTTTATACCTCAGCGTTGAGCCTGGAGACAGAGGGCAGCAGGCTAACATCTCTAGCAAGAACCTTCATTCCTTTGTTAGGGACAGAGTGGAAAGACCTTTGCTTGCCCAGTGGATGATGGAAATTTGTTTGGAGTTAAAATATATAGTAAAAGATGAAAGAGGGCATCTTTGGTTTCTCTATGCATTCTCAAACTCAAGGGTGCTAAACTATAAAAGACAAATGACAGAAAGATATTGAATGGACTCAGCCTCCTGAAGAGCCATATGACTTTGAGAAAGCCATTTGTCTCTTACCTATAAAATGAGGATATTATAGTAAATAACTTACAAAAATAAGTTAATGAATATGCATTAAAAGTTGAGAACACTGCCCTGTTCAGGGTACAGGATAAATAAGGCTTCCTGGAATGGGGATAGTAGCCCAATGGGTAAAAGCACTTGCCACAGAAGCTGGCAGAGCAGAGTTTGAATCCCCATAACCCATAACCCCATAAAAGCCAGGCACAGTATAAGCACGTGCCATGCTGGGGCTTTTATAGGGAAAAGGGAGGCCCAGACCGCAGCAGAAAAAGAACAAAGAGACCCTGTCTCAAACAAGGTGGAAGGTGAACACTGGAGCCCAGGACTGTCCACTGGGTTGAAATCTGACAGAAATCTGTGGCTTTCTTTTCTTGTACTTTCCTTCTTCCTTGAAGCACCCAGGCAATCAGCAGTAAGATTAAACCACTAGTGTGCTCAGTACCCTGCCCTACAACACCAAGTACATATAGCTTCAGTAAGGACCATGCACCCCACAGTCCCATTTGTAGTATCTAACACTGTGTCCAACTTGTAAGGAGCCTCAAAAGCTATTTGTTAGTGGCTGAAGAAGTGTTAGGGAAATACTATCCCAGAGGCCTATGATGGTAAACAAAATACACAGAAAGAAGAAAAGAAGGACAGAGGAAGAATAGGAAGAAAGGGGGAGGGGAGCATTATATAAATTCAGTTTCTTATGCATTTTTAAAAATTTAACAGACTAAATGTATACAGTGCTTGTTGGGATCTCTAGCTCTTCTTCAAAACCTATTTTGGACATCATCAATCTACATTGTTTCCCATCTCCCTTATTTTTGTTTTTCTTTCTTAAAAATCTGTGTGTGTGTGTGTGTGTGTGTGTGTGTGTGTGTGTGTGTGTGTGT
>CABHPR010122002.1:7514-22648 GCA_902168415.1 Peromyscus melanophrys | reverse complement strand
GGATGAGGATTATTAGACAAAAATTCCACAGCTTAAGCTAAGTCTGAACGAAAGTGCTGAGTGTCTGAAACCACAGCCCTGTTTGCAGACATGTTTGAGTCTACAGAGCGGCAGACTGAGAGCTCCCAGGACTAACTATCCTGACATTGATCAACTGTTAGAGGAGAAAGAAAACATAGAAAAACTGAGTTCAGGAATGAAGAAATGGCTGCATCAGCAGTAATAAGTTAGATTTATTCCCCTCCATGATGAGTTGGCCCAGGAATTCTTGGGCATTGCAGACACAGTTCTAGAATGTTTGTAGCTGAGCTCCTGAAATACAGCCCTATTTATTTTTCAAGAATGTTCTGGCTGTGGAGCAAGGTCAAGGCAATGTGCTCTGGGAAAGTAGCGTTTCAGCTCTTTGATTTCTGCTACAGCTGTATAGCCCCGACCCAGGGCAGGACCGTCCTCAACCAGATGGCAGGGTCAGGTGGTGTCACTGTGCCAGCAATGGGTCCCTTCCCCACAGTCCGGGCTGTGGGGGTATTGTGTTCCCCAAAATATTGTGTATGCTAATAAACTTATCTGGGGTCAGAGAACAGGACAGCCACAAAATGAAACAGGTTAGGCAGTGGTAGCATACGCCTTTAATCCTAGCATTCCAGAGGCAGAAATTCATGTGTTCAAGGATACACCCAAGCATGGTGACCCACGCCTTTAATCCCAGAAAGCCAGCCTTTAATCCCAGGGAGTGGTGGTAGAAAGCAGAAAGGTATATAAGGCGTGAGGACCAGAAACTAGAGGCATTTGCCCTGGAGAGGCATTTGGCCTGGAGAAGCATTTGGCCTGGTTAAGCATTCAGGATTCTAGCAGCAGTTCAGCTGAGACCCATTCTGGATGAGGGCTCGGGGCATCCAGTCTGAGGAAACAAGACCAGCTGAGGATCCAGCGAGGTGAGATAGCTGTGGCTTATTCTGTCTCTCTGATCTTCCAGTGTTCGCCCCAATAACTGGCCTTAGGTTTGTTTTATTAATAAGAACTCTTTAAGATTCATGCTACACCAGGCAGTTGTACAGATGTGATGATGAGTTTGGTCAACTTGACACAACCTAGAATCATCTGGAAGGGAGTCTCAATGACAGGTTGTCAAAGTCGGGTCGGCTGTGGGGATAATAGTGGGGGGATGACTGTCGGGGGGCGATCTTAATTCTTTTGATTGATGTGGAGAGGCACAGCAAGCAGAGAGGTGGCACCACACCCTCATCTCAGGCCGAGATTACGTAAGAGTGGAGAAAGCTCACTGAGCATTAGCATGCATGATTCATTTTTCTCTGCTCTTAGATGTGATGTGGCCAGCTCCTTCAAGTTCCTGCCTTGACATAGCATAAGGATGGGCTGTTGTAGCTGGAGTTTTCTCTCTGGGTCCTGCCAAGCTCCGGCAGTCCCTTAACCCACTTATAAAATAAACATACAGACGCTTATATTATTTAAGCTGCTTGGCCATTAGCTCAGGCCTATCATTGTCTAGCTTTTACTCTTATATTTAGCCCATTTCTATTAATCTATACTTTGCCACGTGGCTCGTGGCTTACTGGTACCTTACATCTTCCTTGTCCTGGCAGTGGCTCCAGGCAGTCTCCCCCTCTGCCTTCGTGATCCCTCAATTCTCCTCTCTGTTAGTCCCGCCTATACTTCCTGTCTGGCTACTGGCCAATCGGTGTTTATTTATACAGAGCGATATCTACAGCAGGCTGTAACCTGGAACTGTGAATCAAATAGACCCTTTCCTCCCCTACATTGCTATGGGTCTGGGTGTTTTCCTTCAGCGACAGAAATGATACTAAAACATAGGTCCCAAGTTCTGGAGTCATCCCGCTCGGGCAGAGGAGGGTCTGAAGTTGCAGCTTACGTCACTCACTCATGCTCAGGTCCTTCTGGATTCCTGATGACCACGTTTACACATGTGAAGAACTCCAGTTTAGCAAGGCTCTTACCAAGTCACAGGTTTAGCGAGGGTTTCTATTGCTGTGATAAATGTCATGACCAAAGCAACTTGAGGAGGAAAGGGCTTATTTCATTTTACACTTCTACATCACAGTCCCTCATCAGAAGAGGGCAGGGCAGGAACTGATTCAGAAGCCATGGAGGAGTGCTGCTTACTTACTGGCTTGCTCCTCATGGCTTGCTCATCCTGGTTTCTTACAACACCTGCTCAGGAGTGACACCACTCATAGTAAACTGGGCCCTCCCACATCAATCATCAATCACTAAAATGCCCTGCAAACTTGCCTGTGGGCTAGGGCTGGAGAGATGGCCCAGTGGTTAAGAGCACTGGCTGCTCTTCCAGAGGACCTGGGTTCAATTCCCAGCACCCAGAGGACCCGGGTCCCAATGCATATAAAATAAAGTTTAAAAAAAAACTTGCCTATGGACAATCTGATAGAGGCATTTTCTCAATTAAGAAATTCTCTTCCCAAATGACTCTAGGTTGTGTGTAGAGTTGCCATAAAACTAACCAACACAACTGGAGTCTTAGTGTAAGGGTGAAAAAAAAAAAAAAAACAGAGCTGGACAGATCCCAGGGACAGTCCGCAGAAATGTGGCAAACTGATGGGATACATTCAAGCAGGTCCAGAGGGGAGAGCAGTAAGCTGCGTGAGTGGTTCCTGGATGTGGACCACTATGAAGAGAACTGAAGTGCCCTCTCTACCTTATACCACACACCAAAGGAGACTGGAGATGATGGTGAGCAAGAGATACTTTCCGGTGTTTAGACTGCAGGGTGGAATGTCTTTGACCATCAGGATCAGCATACTGTTTGCCTGGCTTTGTTCGGTGCATAAAGGAGTTCCCAAGAAGGCATCCACTAATGAAAAACATTGCTAATATATTTGAAAATATCAATAAACACAGGCCAGCAAGATGACTCTGTACATAAATGCACCTGCCACACACAAGCCAGATGACCTAAGTTCAATCCCTGGAAGGCACGTGAGAAGTGGAAGCAGGGAAATGACACCTGAAGGCTGTCCTCTGACCTCCACGTGTGGGCTGTGGCAAGTGCATGTGCACACACATACACACACACACACACACACACACACACACACACACACACACACACACGATTAACTTATATAAATATTTTTTCGACAGTCTCTCTGTGTAACCCTGGCTGGCCTGGAACTCATTATGTAGACCAGGCATTGAACTCACAGAGATCTACTTACTGGGTGCTGGAATTACAGGCACGTGCTACCATGCCTGGCAATAAAAAAAATTAATCTATACAAAATAGTATTAAAATGTCGCTAAAATATCTTATAAAGACACAACTAACAAAACTAAAAAAAAAAAAAAAAAAAAAAAAAAAAACGAGATTTGAAAAAAGATATGCTAACAACTATTTTCATTCTAATTTCCCCCCAAATAAGGATGAGATAGGAAGGAGGTCATACCACAGTCTACTTAAGTCTACAAGAAAAATCATAATGGTCATTTAAATGTATGAGAAGCAAGCTGAGGCAGGTGGGTTGCCATGGGAGCCTGGGCCTCAAAAAAGCAAGCAAATAAAAACAATAAATACATGAATAAATACATTTCACTAAGTCTTCCTAGTAAACACAGAGGCATTTGCAAGCAACGTGCCAAAATTTTCTGCCCATCAAATAGGAAACTATGTCTCAAGACTGACAGTTGGTGCTGAGAGGGTAAAGGGAACTCCTGAGTCCTCCTTGCACACGAAGTGGACACAAACCTTATCGCTTATTTTTAAGGACTGAATAAGAAGATGGTGAATATTGTGAGGTAACTAAGTCAGGTCAATTTACTTATGCATTACCCCAAACACCAGCAATGATCTGCAGTGAGATCGTTTAAACCTGTGCTTTTCCAGCTGCCAATACGTGGTTACTAAGTGGAGTCCCCATGCTGGCCACAGGGCTTTTGATCTTATTTCTTTTACCTAAGTGATTTTTTATTACACTTTTTTTGTTTGTGTGTGTGTGTGTGTGTGTGTGTGTGTGTGTGTGTGTGTGTGTGTTTGTATGCATATATCAAAGTACACATGTAGAGGTCAGAGGACAATCTATGGGAACTGGTTTCTTCCTTCTCCCATATGAGTCCCAGGGATCGAACTCAGGTCGTCAGGCTTTGTGGCAAGCACCTTTACCCTGGTGGGACCACATAAATGAAATTTTGTGTCCTTGGACCAATACCTGTCTTAGTTAGGGCTACTATTGCTGTGATGAAACATCATGACCAAAAGTAACTTGGGGAGGAAAAGGTTTATGTCACTCACAGTTTCGTATAACAGTTCATCATCAAAAGCAGTGAGGACAGGAACTCACGCAGGGCAGGAATCTGGAGACAGGAGAGGATGCAGAGGCTATGGAGACAGGAGAAGATGAAGAGGCCATGGAGGGGTGCTGCTTACCAGCTCGCTCCCCCTGGCTTGCTCAGCTTGCTTTTTTATAGTGTTCGGGACCACCTGCCAGGGATAGCACCGCCCACAATGTGCTGAGCCCTCCCACATCAGTCACTAATTAAGAAAATGCTCTACAATCTTGCCTACAATCTGATCTTATAAAGACTTTTTCTCCATTGAGGTTCCCTCTTATCTGATGACCCTAGCTTTAAGTTGACTTAAAACTAGCCAGCACACCTCCTAAGCCACACTTGCCCCTCTTCTCCCCTCAGGACCACTTCTCCCCTGCACAGCATCAGATAGGTGCTCCGAAAGGAAGCCACAGGCCCAGAGCCTGGAGCAATGTGTGGTAAATCGAATGTTCCCCCTTTCGATTGCCTGTGAGGAGACAAGGAAGGTGTCACTGCTGCAGGATCATTCCAGTGTTGCAACTCCCTCGAGGATGGCAGAACAGCACCATGGAGACAATTCTGGAGCAAAGAAAATTAATTTAGATGAGATTTCAAAGCTGGAGAACCTATTTGCAGTCAGGGAAAAGTACGACACCAACTCGTCCCAAAGCAAAGCACCACGAAGGGTCAGGAGCCACAGGGGCAGGTGCCCTTGACTCCTGCAGGCCAGATGGTTCTTCCCCACCACAGGCCCCTCCAGTGTCACTGACAGGGATGGCTCTCCCCATCCCTCTGATCTGAGCCACCGGTCTCCAGGCTCTGCCAATAAGCCCTCCCCCTGGCTCGGGCTCTCTGGGCTCCTACCTGGCCAAGTAAAGCCCAAGTGCATAAAGCCACCCATGGCTTCAGGAAGGACTGAAGTCCAGCCTCCATAAAATGCGGCCATTCCCCTGCTTATCTATGACCGCAGCGATGGAGAGCAAGGCCCAGGAAAAAGCGGCAGCTCCAAGCACAGACAAAACGAAGGGACACAGTGTGCTTCAGAGGAAAAGTCAGCCTGTTCCTCCCTGCTGAGCCTCAGACCTGGGGTCACCCCTTCCTTGATACCCTGTTGTGTGGTGTGCTTTGGGTTTTTGTTATTGTTGTTGTTGTTGGTTGGTTGATTGGTTGGTTGGTTTGGTTTTGTTCTATATACATTCATTAACGCTTAACCATACTGTCTCCAGTGTGTCAGGATAACACAAGGGGAGCCAGGGACAGGGCTGACTGCTGCCACCTTACTGGTAACAAAGTGGACCCTTGAATAGGCGAAGCCTCAGCTCTCTGGCAAGAATGGGTGTTGAGGTCCCCTGAGGCTCTTTAGGTTGTCGCCCTGTGATTCCCAGACTCCTTGGGTGCCTGCATGTCTCAGCTGCCACTTTGCAAGGTTTGAGGAATAAACTGCTTCCATGCCTCCTTTCTTAGGCTAGGTGAAGGGCAGGAGGTAGGCCTGGGGACACTTGGTGGGAAGCTGCAGGGAATGTCATGGCTGTCTATGAGGCTTTTTGTACAAGTGTGTTGGTTTTGACCTTGAAGCCAATTACTCCTCTGGTTTAAGGAGGGGGAGAAACACATAATCATGTATGTGGCATGTCATGTGTGCTGTTACACAGGAGTGGGGAGTAAGCCAGCAAGAGGGTGCGAGTGGGCCTTTTGAAGACCCAAGAAGACCTGCTGGTGGTGTAAGAAAGAGAGACAGACGCAACCAAAGTAGAGGAAAAAGTTATTTCCTTGCCAGGTACAGGGACCCAGCGTTCAAGCTGAGGGTTCACTATGGGTACCTGCAAGGAACCCAGGAGTAGGAATAGTCCCTGGGGAGAGGGGCTCAGACACTGGAGCTGCCGGACAGAGAACACAGAAGGCCAGGGAGAATGTGTGGGTAATAGGAGGGATGGCCAGGGGCCAAGTGGCACTTTGGACTATCCGAAGGCAGGGCTATGCAGCAGGGCCTCTGCAGGGTACCTGGGCTCAAATCCTAACTCTGCCTCTTCGAAGTGCCTTGCCTCAGTTTCTACATCTGTAAACAAGGTTCATGATAACAGCCACAGAACAGAGTGGCTTGAAGCACAGTGTAAGTGCACAGAGAAAACCTGGGAACCGACACTCAGCCCTAAGCAAGAGTCAGTGTGTTAGCAGCTGCCATCCTGGGGTACACTGAGGCAGCAGGGCAGGGTAGGTGATGAGCCTGGGCATGATATTTCTAGCAAAGCCTCCCATAATAACAGTCAGGGAAATGGGGACGGCTCAAGAGCTCTAAGCCTGACCTGGATGCAATGAGCAGTAACGGGAAAAGGCCCAGCTGTATGAAGCAGTCCCCAGCTGTGGACCAGAGGCCTTGACAAATGCAATTCATTATAAACAGATTTACATATGCAAACAGGCTTCTTGACTAGCAAATATTTGCACAGGGACTTTCCAAACACAGCCTCCATGTAACCTTTCTATGGGACTAAACTTGCTGCAAGGTCAAGTTGCCATGGTGTGGTGAGGCTTAAAACTCAACCCTAGCTCATGAATGCTTCTGGTTACTTAAGTCACTTTAACACGGTTTGTCATTGAGAATTATCGCTTCCTGTCTGTGGTAAAACACTCTTTGCTCCCCTCCCGGCAGCTCACAGACTCCCTCACTTGCCACCAACCTGATGCACCCTACAAGACACCTTACCCCTAGCCCACACAGCCTCCTGGTATCCCTGTTATGATGGGGGCCCCCAAGGTCATGGGACAGGTCAGCTGGGAGAAGACTAGGGCTAGCTACAGTCACCAAGTTCCACGACACCTTTGTTCCTTCTGAACACCTTTACCAAATATAATATGGTGGGCAGCAAGTGTTGATGATTCAGGTCTTCCTTTGTCTTGAGCAGGGATCAGAGTAGGTAGAGGGAGGTCCTTTGGCCTGCCTGCCCTTTTGCGCCTTGCACTACCAGCCTGGCTGACTGCAGATGTGGAGGCAGACTCTAACCTTAGCAGGGAAAAGCGCTGCTGCCCTCTAGCGGCTCACAGCCAGAATGGCCCTGGGCAACGCCTACTGTGTGGCAATCTGGTTGAACTGTCTTGTTGGAACCCTACAGTGTTGTGTGGGCTGCAGGAGTATTACACACTGATCTTTGGTGGAGGAGCCAAAGCCCAGCCACGCTTTGAGAGCCTGCCGGGCCAGGTGCTACCTCCCAGACCTGCATACCCATCTGTCTCCCCAGCCCACTGCTCCCTGACCCAGGCTGCTCTCCAGCTCTGAAACACACCAGCCTTCTCCAAGGACACTTGATCCCAGAGAGAAGATGCCAGCCTCCTGGCCTCCTTTCACCTTGGCGGCCTCATTGGCCTTTCCATGTCCACATACATGCAGTGCCCACAGCAGCCCCCATAACTCACATACATGTGGTGCCCACAGCAGCCCCCACAACTCCTCTCCTCACCCCTTCAATGGCGGTCTAGCCTATTTTCTATTGTTCATTTCATCTAAGGACTCCCTGCTGGGTAGACAGTTCCTGGGGACAGAGATGTGTGTAGAGTCTCCTGCTATGTCCCCAGCACCTGCTATAGTATACAGTAGGTGCTCCATAAATGCTTGTCAAACAAGTGAGTATATATAAAAGCAGGATTTGGGTTCTGATAAAAATGAGGTGGCCAGGTTGGGCGGGGTCAGCCTCAGGCACTGTTTGAGTGACTAAGAGAGGAGCCTGCCAATTGCTGCAGGCATGAAACTCTTTGGGGAGACTCTCAAAGGAAGTGACGTAGAAATTAGGTGTGAAAGAACACAAACACACACAGCTCTATCACATCCCTTGGAGCCCAACTCAGACCTCTGCTCCTGGCATCTCAGGCTCCACGTTCTGTTTTTCAAAATGGGGTCATTTCCACTTCCCTGCTCAAAGGACACAGTGCAGGGGACAGTGGCAGTGTGTTGCTTCCATTTACATTGAGGACAGCTACTCAAGTCAAAGCTGGGCAGAGTCCTCATTAACCAGCCTGCACCACCCAGGGCAGGCCCAGCCACTTGTCCCTATCCATACTCCTGACCCCCACCCCGCTGCAACACACACACATTTCTTTACCACAGCCTGGGGCTTGGCAGTGACCTCTGAGGTTCTCCTGACTCCGGAGAGTCTCCCTTCACATCATAAAGATGACTCACAGGGCTGCTAGCTAGGGCTCCCAGGGCTCAGGGTCACTGCCTTGCACCACAGTGCCAGGCCAGGGCAGGACAGCCAGTCTCAACTCTGCATGGGATCCTACCCAGTGCTATTTTCTCAGCAGTAATGACATTTGGGGCCAGCCAGCTTTTGTGGTGGGCTTCGCTGTGCACTATGGGATACTCACAGAATTGCTGGCTTTTCCCATGCCAGATGCCAGTAGCAGCCTGGCTTGCTACCCACTCAGACAACCTAGACCGTGCCCAGAAGTTGCCACATACCCCCATTAGGCAGTTCTAAGCCAGAATCACTAGCATCGTCCCTATTCGCCTTGTTTCCCAAATATTCTTGTGAAGTCCCAAGACAGGAAGGATGTTGGAACAAGAATGAGTAGACACAGGTCATGGCTGGACCCAACAAGGGATGCTGGCACTTCACCACGTATATCACCTAGCTGGCATCTAGAGACATAGATGGTAACCCTCCCCCTTTGAACTCATCCCTCTTCTTTCATGGAAGAAGAAAGTGTGCCTAGAGAAGTTAAGCAACCAGCTTGAAGTCACCAAGTAGTTGAATCATACTGAGTCCCTCACCAAGCCTACATCCAAGCCAGCCTCTCAGCCCCAGAGGCTAACACTTGGTAGAGGCTCAAAGTGCCCTTTGACAAGAGCTAAAGGCAGGGGGCAGCCTTGTGTTCAGATTACAGTTCCGTGCCAATGTGCAAAGCATGATGTTGTGAAAACCGCGGCTGGGTCCAGGGCAGTGGCATGAACAAATAGGATTACCATGTGAGTGGTTCATAAAAGGAAGAGCCCCGAATTGTTTGTTGTGATTTTTAAGGGTCATTTCCCCCTTATAAAAAAAGAGCAATTTTCATTTACAGGGACCTCAGGCAATTTTCCATCTAATTTGATGTTTTACGACGTCTGTGAGTCCACACCACCTTACAAGGCACTGGGAGCCATAGACATTTGATGTCTGCATTTTCAAGGCTACTGACTCATTGGGAGCAAAGAGAAACTGCAACTTCATTTTCCTGGGTTCCAGTCAGACAGGGACTAGTGCTCATGTGCTGTGGAGGCACCCACGCCCCCTAGAGGAGCAAAACAAAAAACAAACAAACAAACAACAACAACAACAAAAAAAAAAAACCAGGCTGCAAAGTCCAAGTCCAAGGTGAGGTTAGAGGTTAGTGTCCCAGTGGAAGAAACTGAGGGATCAGCACATGCCCCCCCCCAATATAGGTAGCCACATCACCCCACTGATCTGCTCTACCCAGCATGGCCACCAGCTCTCTTCTCTGGGATCTGCTACATGTTTCCAATGTCAGCATCACAGCAGTCCATGGGCTGTGGGGACTGTTGGCCTGCCGTATAGACACGAGAGGTGGGTTTGGAGAAGCTGGCCACTAGCTAGTAGCCACCCAGGCTGACCCACTGGAATATGGCCACTCTGTCTACACAAGGGCAGAGCCCTTCCACTACTACCACCCCACTGGGTCCTTCCCACCGTTCTGCCAGCACCCAGTCAACTTCGAATTTCTTGGACTCCAGTGTCAAACATAACATTGGGCCCCGCTTGCCACAGCCTGTCCCCTGTGTGGGACTCAAGGAAGAAAACCAAAATGGGCTCCAACGTTCAGCTCACCATACAGAGAACCTCTGTTTTCCTTGCTGTGAAATGGACATGATGCCATATCTTTCACAAGGAGGTTTTGAGGTCTTGTGAGGTAGCACCACCATCCTAGAGGATGTGACCCATGTTGGCATCTCAACACAGGGGGCTGGTCCCTTCCTGCTCAGATGGTGAGATGAATAAGGCATCATGGGAGTTGAAAACAAGCAGTATGTTAAATGGAGAAGGATGATGGGAGAGGCAGATGCAGGGCCAGCCCAGAGAAGGCCAATTAGAGCAAACAAAGCTTTGGTGAGCACCTACTATGTGCTAGGCCACAGGCTATGCACTTGATGTGCATAGCACCATTCAATCTGCACACCAGGGAAGTAGAGGCTGGTATGTCCAGCTTATGGAAAAGCCTTCTGTGCACCAGCTGTGACACTGGCGTATCCCACACCCCAGAAGAGACCATGCCAAAGTGCTCAGTCCAGGCTAGGGCCTGGGACTCGTCATCAGGGAGCAAGGGCAAACATTCAGGCTTCCAACCTCTGAACAGTCCTGTTAGCCAGGAGCATCTCTGTGCGTGAGAACATAATGAAAATGACTTTGGTTCTTCTAAGTTGGCACGTGTTAGAGAAATAGAAACTGAGGCTGATGAGCCCCCAGGAGCATTCCGATCCTTAGCCACAGCTGTTGTTTCCAGTCAGCCAGGTCCTGCTGCACGCACCATGTGACAAAGCCCCATCTGAAATCGGTGATGCTGCTGGACCTCCTTCCACACCACTTCCCACCCTCTAACATGCCAACTGCACACAGAGCACTTTCTAACCCTTCCCCTACTGTTGGACACTCTGCTTGCTTTGGATACTTGTTGATCATTTAAATTTTACCTATGTGTGAGTGGGTATTTGAGCATGTGAGTGCAGGCACAGAGGGAGCCCAAAAGACAGAGATGGAGATGCATCCCCTGGAGCCGGTGTTACAGGTAGTTGTGAGCCACCTGATCTGGATGCTGGGAACTAAACTTGAGTCCCCGACAAGAACAGTGAGTGCTCCTAACTGCTGAGCCATCTCTCTGCCTCACTTGGTGATGGTTTTGAAGGCTTGTTGGGCATCCTCTTCACCAAGATGCCAGGGTACCCTTTGCAAGAATCTCATGTTCAGGCAGAGTGGCACAGAACCCAGAAATGCCTCAACCTCCAAGAACCAGAGCCATCGGCCCCCTTCCATGGAGCAGCACAAGGTGCTGGAGTCGGAGTCCCTCCAAATCACTGCCTGGTGCACAACCATGAACCACGGTCTGTGAGAAGAGGGAGAATCTCAGCCTCCCTCAAGTATTAGCTGCTGGGAATTGGGCTGTATGGATGCAGGCTGGGAGAGGGAATGACCCTTTGAGATCTAGTGACCACACCTGTCATCTCAGCTACTTAAGAAGCTGAGGCAGGAAGATCACAAATCCAAGGTCTGCCTGAGTTAGAGTGTGTTCAGAATCAGCCATGGGTAACTTAGTGAGACCTTGTCTCAAAGTTAAGAAAAAGGGATGGGGATCAAGTTCAAGGGTAGAGAACTTCCCTGTATTCTGAATAAATAATATCAAATAAATAAATAATTAAGGCTGGAGAGATAGCTCGGCAATTAAGAGCACTTGTTGCTCTTCCATAGGACCCAAGTTCAAGTCTCAGCATCCATACTGAGCAGGTCACAGTCACCTGTAACTCCAGCTACGGGGGATCCAGCACCTTCTGGCCTCTGCAGACACCCGCACACTTGCGGCATCCACTCACACAGACGCAGACACACATATACATAAATGATAAGTAAATAAATAACACTTCATTCCCATACTGTGTGCAAGTGAGACTCCATGATGACACATCTCGTCATTTCTTTCCACAGCCCCCTTGGGTGGGTGTCCCCTGCCTCCCCAACAATGACTCCCCTGAGTAGCAGCAGTCTGTGTGCCCTGCCTTGCCTAGCCTGGCAAACAAGTTACTGGTGGACTTACACCACGTGATGACCAGAGTCATGATGGTGCGTGGTTGAAGATACACATGGCAGCTGGCAGAGGCTGATAAAAAGAGCAAGGCCCACCAGAGGCGAAAGGAGGAGGCTCGCTCTTATTATGGACACTGCAAACCCCTACCGTGCCTCCCAAGGCACCAGCACGTTTGGAGAACCACCCATAATAAATGCACACAATAAATTCCTCATGTTGAACACAGAAACATGTGATTTTATTAAATAAAAGCATGTTTCCTCTCTGTCCCACCATGTAAGTGATTAGCGAGTACTTAGAAGAAATCAATGGATGAGACACCAGCTAGTCACTGTGCAGAGCAACTGGCCAGTCTCACACAGCCCCTTCTGTTCACAAGTGAAATGGAAGTGTGTTCTGGGAGGTCTAACTTCTGCTCTCTCACTATGACTACATGACCCCAGGCTGTTGTTCTCAGGCATGGATGGATTCTGTTATTCATGCTGTCATTACAGATGTCATACAGCACAATAATTCCTACACACACACACACACAAACATCCTGACCTAAGATGGCTCTTTCTCTACCATATGCTGGTTAGGGCATGCTTCACTCTCTCCCCACTCCACATGACTTGACTTCAACCTTCAAATCTCTGTCCCATCTCCTGTTCTCACCCCTACCCACACCTGGCCAGAGGCGTCATATGTTGTGTTAGCTTGAGCTGTGGACAGTGCCACAGCTGTTCAGCTTAAATGATAGAGATTTTTCCCCCGTAGTCTGATGGCCAGGAGTCTGAGGAAAAGCAGAAAGTTGAATGGGCCATATGGTCAGTCTGGGATATCCAGGCTGGCTCAAAAGAACTGGGCTTTGAAGGATATAGGATATAGGCATCTCCAAGGAACACGAGACAGATGGAACAGCTTAAGCAAGGCCATGCTGATGAACATGGTTCTAGACTACAGGGCTTTCTGGAGGAGAGTGAGCGGACCATACACTAGGGAATGTCATCACTCATGGTCATTTCATTCTGAAGCTGGCCTTGCTGACAGAGCCATGACTTCATGAGTGTGGAGGGATTCCAGGGGCTGGTAAAGAGTCACTGCTCCGGCCAGAGTAGCTGCTGTCATTGTGACTCCTCCAAGGGCCATCCACACTGTCTGGCTTGCTTCCCTGACTTTGGACACTCTAAGAGGAAAGGGCAGTAAAATGTTCCTTGTGCAGCAGAAGACCAACAACCTAAGGCAGAGACACAGACCCCGCCTCAGAGAACCACCTCACTAGCAGTCCTCTGGTATCTGAACAGAGGAGCCTGCTGACTCTGGCATTCTACGACAGAGACATTAGCTGACCTGTTTGGAGCTCAGTAGCCTCATCTATCAAATGGTCCAGTGGGACTCCAGAAAATGCCAAGATCCATCGCCATCTGTGATCAGTTGACTCCAAGCCCACACTCCACACCCAGTTTTCTGGAAAAGGGAAAATTAGCCTTCGGGGGCCCAAGAATACAACTCCCTTGGATGCCCCTGGCTGAGTGAGACACTCTGCAGGGCCTGTCTCACTGTGCACCGTGGCTGCCAGAGGTAGCGTTAACTCCTCTGCAGGAAATTCTTGGCTCTGCTTGTGAGCAGCCTGACTCTCCTGCGGAATTCATTTCAGCCTCTATGATGCTAAAGGCGTGCAAAACAGACATATAAAACAGTACTCCCGAGCCTTTGTGTGGCCATAAACTCTGAACCGTGCTCAGTTTGCACACATTGCGAGACTGCCTGCTGCAGGAAAGCACACAGCCATGCCATGGGGGAGCTGGAAGGTTAAGAGGCTCCTGGGGCTACTGAGCCCAGTATGAAGCTCATTTCATCTTCCCAGCCTCGGTCCATCTATCAGCATGAATAGTGGTCTGGCAGACCTCGGCTCCAGACTTTATCAGTGGAGTAGACATGGTATCGGGGGTATGTGTGCAAATGGCTCAGAAGGGGCACTGGGGAGAGGACCAGTCTCCTGGAACTTCACATCCTGACTGGAGCTAACAGTACTAGGAAAGATGTGATCATTCACTCTGACCTTTGTCAAGGCCACAAAACTTGCCCACAAAGGGGTCCAGACACTCACAGAGAGGAGGGGAGCATGGGCAGAGGCATGGAATCACACCATGCAGGGTTAGAACTCAGGCTGGGCCATCACCTCTCTTTCCCACCTCCAGGAAGTCACCTCAAGTCTGTGCTGTGTCTCCTTGTCTGCAAGACAGAAATGAGCCGTGCTGATGGCCTGAACCGGACCAAGTGAAAGAGGGGGAAGTGGCTGAGTGTAAGTGTGTGGAACCTCCTGGCGTGCATGTGATAACAAAGACTCCTGGGCAGTGTAGGTCATAGTTTGAGTTTCTCCTGAGCAAGGGTGAGGATGGGGATTCACATATGAGGGGTTGGTTCACCGGTAAAGATGATGAAGAGCTGGGAGTAAGAACATGGGGGGCACTGGCGATCACAGAACTAGGGAAATCCCTGTGTACCTCACATACAGGTTAAACTATTGTGGAGAGTAGAGCCATCAGCCCAGATTCCATGTGCACCTCACAGACCTGGAAAAAACGGCAGAGTAACCTGCTTTCACCCATCAGTTCAGCTTCATTGTACTGATGACGTCAGCTGGCATCACGGACCACAAGGAAGCAAAATGAAAACATGGGAAGGAAAATCCTAGGAGTCTTTTTCTAGAGGTGTAAAACACACATGTAAATAAAATGCCTCAGTGGGGGTAAAAAGAACACAAAGAGGATGGGACAGGAAAGCAGGGAGCAGTATGTGTGTGATATACATCTGTGCATGTGTGTATGTATGCATGTGTGGTGTGTACATGTGTATATGCATGTATGCTATATTTGTATGTGTGATATGTACGCATGAATATGTATGGGAGGTATATATGTATGTGTGCATATGTATATGTGTGTAGGTGTATTGTATACATGTATGTATGTGTATATATGTCTGTGTGTGTGGTTTGTATGTGTATAGCATGTGTGGTGTGTGTGTGTGTGTGTGTGTGTGTGTGTGTGTGTGTGTGTGTGTGT
>CABHPR010122001.1:35473-63268 GCA_902168415.1 Peromyscus melanophrys | reverse complement strand
CCCCCCATTTCCATCTCCTCCAGGGCAAAGACTCCCCCGAGGATTGAGATCAACCTGGTGGACTCAGTCCAGGCAGGTCTAGTCCCCTCCTCCCAGGCTGAGCCAAGCGTCTCTGCTAAGCCGCAGGTTTCAAACAGCCAATTCATGCACTGAGCACAGGACCTGGTTCAACCGCCTGGATGCCTCCCAAACAGATCAAGCCAATCAACTGTCTCACCCATTCAGAGGGCCTGATCCAGTTGGGGGCCCCTCAGCCATTGGTTCACAGTTCATGTGTTTCCATTTGTTTGGCCACTCGTCCCTGCATTCCATCCATCCCTGGTCCCAACAACTCTTGCTCACATAAACCCTCCTCCTTCGTGCCAATTGGACTCCGGGAGCTCCACCTGGGGCCTGACCGTGGATATCTGCATCCAGTTCCCTCAGTCCCTGGATGGGGTTTCTAGCACTACAATTAGGGTGTTTGGCCATCCTATCACCAGGGTAGGTCAGTTCAGGCTATAAGGATGACTGGACTGCTACTCACAACACCAGGGAGGCTACCTGGAAAACAGGACCCCAAGAAAGACATGGGGATCGCCCAGTGATGGAGAAATGGATGAGATCTACATGAACAGTCTGGATGTGAGTGGGGGTAATGAGGGGCGAGGGGCGAGGGAAAGAGAACTTGGGGGAGCGGGAGATCCCAACTGGATCAAGAACAGAGAGGGAACACAAGGAATGTTCATGGTAAATGAAGACCACATGAGAATAGGAAGAAGCAAAGTCCTAGAGAGGCCCACAGAAATCCACAAAGATGCTCCCACAATAGACTGCTGGCAATAGTCGAGAAATAGCAGATCTCTTTTCTATCTCTTCCCCGGATCCCATCCCACAGGCTCGTCCAATTCTCTGCGGCAGAACACCTGTGATGGCCTTCACTGTCCCCATGCTCCCACCTCCTGTGGATCCCACAAATCTTCCCCTTCGAACTTCCATGCCCCAATCAATGTTTACCCCAGCCCCCACATCCAGCAGGCATCAGCTGCTAACCCACAGGCCATGGCTGCCAGGAAAACAGGTAGTCTTCCCGCAGATCTTCTTTTCTCCATCTTTCCCCACGAGACCCAATCCCCAAGTCTCATCCCTAGCTTTGCAGCAGAACATCTGTGGCAGCCTTGGCAGACCCAATGGCCACTCCTCCCAGGGCAATAAGTAGGCTGACAGCAGACCCACACCTCTCCTCCAATTCTAATCCTCTCAGTCTCATCCCCAGCTCAGTAGCAGAACACCTGCTGCAGTCTTTATTTCCTCTCTAACCCATCACCACTGGATTACAAAGATTGTACCAGGCTTCTTCCTCTAGGCCACCAACCAACACCTAAGTCATGACACAGAGACTTCTTATTAGTTATGAAGCTCAGGCTTATCTTAGCTGTTATTTTAATCTGTTTCTCTCTTTATCTACATTTTGCCTCAGGCTTTTTACCTGTTTTTTTCTGTATGTCTTACTCTGTGTCTGCTGGCTGATGGCTGGCTGCCTGGCTGGCCTCAGGTGTCTCCCTCTCTTTCTCTCTTATTCTCTCTTCTCTCCTCTTTCATTTCTCTTGTTCTTCTAGAGCCTTGATTTCTCCTACTACTTATTATTATTTCTCTCTGCCTGCCAGTCTCGACTATCCTTCTCCTGAAAAGCTATTGGCTATTCAGCTTTTTATTAGACCAATCAGGAGCCTTAGGCAGGCAAGGTGAAACAGCAACACATCTTTCCATAATTACACAAATGCAGAATAAACAAATGTAGCACATCTTTACATAGTTACAATAATATTCCACCATAAAAGATCTCTTCCAACCTTCCTTCCCTCAACTCATTCCAATCTTCTGGTCTCCAACACCAGCAGGTATTCCCTTTGAACAAAAAAGCCAAGGAAGCCAGAAAAACAAGACACATCCAGCCATCAAACTCTAAAAATCCAGAGATGAAACAGAAACCAAGGAACAAAACACCCACTCCACAAAGACAAAACCAGAAATCAGCACCTAAACCTATAATCATCTCTAACTCAGATAGATGCCAGATTAAAAACATAATCAATATCAACCAGAGCAGTATGTCTTCACTGAAACCTAGCTATCCTACAACAGTAGTCCCTGAATACTCCAACAGAACTGAAGCAGAAGAAAAAGAAAGACCTTAAAAGCAACTATATAACAATGATAGAGTTTCTTAAAGAGGAAATTAACAAATACCTTAAAGTAATTCAGAAAAACACAAAGAACTAGAGGAAATGAATAAATCCCTTAAAGAAATCCAAGAAAACACATTGAAGAAAATTAATAAAACTGTTCAATACATAAAAAAATGGAAATAGAATCAATAAAGAATCACAAGCTAAGGGAATTCTGAAAATGAATTAGGAATTGGAACAGGAACCACAGAGGAAAGTTTCAACAATACAATATAAGCAACAAATGAGAGGCTCTCAGGTGATAAAGATATGAGAGAAGAAGTAGATATATCAGTCAAAGAAAATGGTAAATCTAAAGAACTCCTGACACAAAACATTAAGTAAATCTGGGACACTATGTAAAGACCAAGCCAAAGAACTATAGGAATAGAGAAAGGAGAAGAATCACAGCTCAAATGCCCAGAAAATAATTTCAACAAGATCATAGAAAAAAAATATTCCTAACCTTAAGAAGGATGTGCCTATAAAGGTACAAAAAGATTATAGAACACCAAATAAATTGTACTAGAAAAGAAAGTCCCTTCACCACATAATAACCAAATCACTAAATGTACATAGCAAAGAAATACGAAAAGCTGCAAGGGAAAAAGGACAAGTAACATATAAAGGCAGACCTATTATAATACCACCTGACTTCTCACAGGAGACTCTAAAAGCCAGAGTGGCTTGGAGCGATATGTGGCAGACTCTAAGACAACAGAGATGCCAGCCCCAGGAAAACTTTCAATAACCAAAGATAGAGAAAATAAGATATTCCCCAATAAATACAGCCATACATAAGGTACTAGAAGGAAAACTTCAACCCTAAGAAGATCAGCTACAACCTTAAAAACATAAGAAATAAATAATCTCTGAACAACAAAATCAAAAGAAGGGTAACACATACACACACACACACACACACACACACACACACACACACACACACACACACCAGCAACATCAATAACAAAAGAAGAAGAATTAACAGTCATTAATTGGTCATTGATAGCTCCCTGTATCAGTGGTCTCAATTGCTCCATAAAAAATACAGACTAATAGAATGGATTGAAAAACAGGATCCATCCTTCTCCTACATCCAAAAATCACACCACAACATCAAGGATTGACATTACCTCAGGGTAAAGAGTTGGAAAAAGGTATTCCAAGCAAATGGACCTACGAAGCAAGCTCAGGTAGTCATTTTTATATTTAGCAAAATAGACTTCAAACAAAAACTACACAGAAGATATAGGAAAGGATAGATACTACATACTTACTAAAGAAAAAATCCACCAAGATGACATTTCAATTCTTAAAATAAAAGCCCCAAACCCAAGAGCACCCAAGTTTGTAAAAGAAACACTACTACAGCTTAAATCACATATTGGACCTAACAATTGATAATGGGAGAGTTCAATGCCCCACTCTCACAAATAAACAAGTCAGCCAGACAAATCTACACAGAGAAATCTGAGCAGTAACAGAATTTATAAACCAAATGAACTTAACAAGTATTACAGAACACTTCACCCAAACACAGAAGAATATACCTTCTTCTCTGTATTGTTAGAGTCCTGAAGAAGTCCCACAAAAGACCACCATCCACGTATGCAATAAGCAAGAGCATTTTTATTCCAGCATGCTGGGGTCTGCCATCCCACACAAAGGCTAAATGGCAAAGAACCTGGGAGGAGTCTGCAAGCTCCTTTTAAGCATAGCCAAGGGGAGGTCCTAGAGCTGTTAAGTCATTTTAGATTTGATTCGCTTAAGTAAATGACAATCATATTAGTAGGTTCTGATTGACTAGGGCTAGTCAGGGACTGACTGGTCAGGGTTACAGCTATTGGAATACAAGCCTGGACAAGTCCCAGGCTCCATCCTTCAGCTGCTGTGGAGATGGCTGGCCTACTATGCACTGATTGTGGGAGCTGGCAGAGTGGCCCAGGCGTGGTGGTGCATACTATCTCCCTTGTTCCCTGTTGTCAGTGGCACCAGTCATTAATTGCCCTTTGTCTGTGGCTCTTTCAGAAACTGCTTGTTCATTCTCAGGAAACCGAAACTGAGACCTGGTCTCTGAGAGAAAACTGAGCTGCTTATTATGGCATCTGCTCAGTCCTTTCATTTACCTCATGGAACTTTCTCTAAAATTTAACAGATACTTGTACACAAAGCTCACTCAACTTATTTAAAAAATTGAAATAACTTCCTATATTCTATCAGACCACAATGGATTAAAGCAACAACAGAAAAAAAAGAACGTTTATAAAGTCATGGAAAGTGAACAACTACCTACTGTATTCAATGAAAATGAATACACAGCATGCCCAAACTTACAGGACACAATGAAAACAGTTCTAATAGGAAATTTCATAACACTAAGTGCATACATAAAAAATAAAAAAAAAAGAACTGGAGAGATCTCATACTAGCGAATTAACACCACATCTGAAAAGCCTAGAACAAAAGAATGAACCACAGGCAGAAAGAAGTAGGTGGCAGGAAATAATCAAACTCAGTGCTTAAAAACAATAAAATAGAAACAAAGTGTTGATGCAAAGAATCAATAAAACAAAGAGTTGGTTCTTTGAGAAAATCGACAAAATATACAAACACTTTTCAAATTAACTAAAAAGCTGAGAGAGAGACTATCCAAATTCAGAAAGTCAGAAACAAGAGGGGGACATAACAACAGACACTGAGGAGATCTCAAGAATCATAAGGACAAACTTTAAAATCTGTACTCCAGCTGCCCCACATGCAGGCCAGCAGGGAAAACTTCTGAGAGCAGGCATTCCCACCAACAGCTGCGATTGGACCAGGTCCTGCAGTCTATAAGACCCACTTCCTGCCCAAAACCCACCCATTCCCCTGCAACCTCAGTGGCTCCCTGAGAGGCAGAATTCACCAGCTTTGATTGGACCAAGAGGTGAGTATCTCCTCTCCCAGCCCTGGCCCCAGAAAAACTAGCTATGTCCCCTTTCCCCCACCCAAGACCTGAACACCACAATGTAGAAGAAACAGAAGAAAGCTACCTTAAAAATAACTTTATGGAGACAATAGAGGCCTTTAAAGATGGAATGGAAAATTCCCTTAAAGAAATTGAGGAAAACACAAACAAAAAATTGGAAAAAATCAATAAATCCCTTAAAGAAAGTCAAGAAAACCAAGAAAAAGCAATTAAACAGGTGAAGGAAACAGTTCAAGACCTGAAAATTGAAATAAAAACAATGAAGAAGACACAAATTGAGGGATGCTGGAAATAGAAAATCTGAGTAAATGAACAGGAACTACAGATGCAAGCATAACCAACAGAATGCAAGAGATGGAAAAGAGAATCTCTGGTGTGGAGGATATAATAGAGGAAATAGAATGATCAGTGAAAGAAAACACTAAAGTCAAAAAAGTCATAAAACAATACATCTAGGAAATCAGGGACACCTTGAAAAGGCCACACCTATGAATAATAGGGATCAAAGAAGGAGAAGAATACCAAATCAAAGGCACAGAAAATATATTTTAAAAAATCATAGAAGAAAACTTTCCCAATGTAAAGAAGGAAATACCTATGAAGATACAAGAAGCTTATAGAACACCAAATAGACTAGACTCCCAAAAACAGTCCCCATACCACATAATAATCAAACCTCTAAACATACAAATTAAAGAAAGAATATTAAGACTAGTAAAGGAAAAAGACCAAGTGACTTATAAAGGCAGACCCATCAGAATAACACCTGACTTCCCAATGGAGACTCTGAAAGCCAGTAGGTCCTGGACAGACATAATGCAGACACTAAGAGACCATGGATGCCAACCCATGCTACCATACCCAGCAAAAATTTCAGTCACCATAGATGGAGTGCACAATACATTCCAAGACAAAACCAGATTTAAACAATACCTATCCATAAATCCCACCCTACAGAAAGCAATAGAAAGAAAACTCCAACCTAAGGAAATTAGATGCACCCATGAAGACTCAGGCAATAGATAACCCCATAGCAGTACATCCCAAAGAAGGAAAATACACACACACTACCACCAAAAGATAAGAGGAATTAAAAATCACTGGTCATTAATATCCCTTAATATCAATGGATTCAATTCCCCTATAAAAAGACACAGGTTAACAGAATGGATTTGAAAACAGGATCCATCTTCCTACTGCATACAAGAAACACACCTCAACTTTAAAGCAGACACTACCTCAGATTAAAAGGCTGGGAAAAGACTTTCCAATCAAATGGACTTATGAAGCAAGCTGGTGTAGCTATCCTAATATCTAACAAAAGAGACTTCAAACAAAATCAATCAAAAGAGATCAGGAAGGACATTACATATTCATCAAAGGAAAAATTTACCAGGATGAAGTCTAAATTCTGAACATTTATACCTCAAATACAAGAGTACCAACATATGTTAAAAAAATTACTAAAGCTTAAATAACACATCAAACACCACATACTAGTAGTGGGAGACTTTAATACCCCAGTCTCACCAATGGACAGGTCTGCCAGGTAAAAGCTTAACAGAGAAATAAAGGATCTAACAGATGTTATGACTCAAATGGACTTAACAGATATATACAGAACATTCCACCCTAACACAAAAGGATATACCTTCTTCTCAGCACACCATGGAACCGTCTCTAAAATTGACCACATACTTGGTCACAAAGCAAATCTCATCAGATTAAAAAAAATCAGAATAATCTCCTGTATTTTATGGGATCACCATGGCTTAAAGTAAGATTTCAACAACAACAAAAAATTACAGAAAGCCTACAATTTCATGGAAACTGAATAATGCTCAACTGAATCACCAATGGATCAAGGAAGAAATAAAGAAAGAAATTAAATACCCAAACTTATGGGACACTATGAAAGCAGTGCTAAGAGGAAAACTCATAGTACTAAATGCCCACATAAAGAAGTGGGTGAAATTTCACACTAGCAATTTAACAGCACTCCATAAAACTCTATAACAAAAAGAAGCAAACTCACCCAGGAGGAATAGACACCAGGAAATAATCAAATTGAGGGCTGCAATCAATAAAATTGAAACAAAGAGAACAACACAAAGAATCAATGAAACAAAGAGTTGGTTTTTTGAGAAAATCAACAAGATAGGCAAGCCCTTATCGAAACTAACCAAAAGGCAAAGAGAGAACATCTAAATTAACAAAATCAGAAATTAAAAGGGAAACTTAACAACACACAACAAGGAAATACAGAGAATCATTAGGTCATACTTCAAAAATCTGTACTCCACAAAATTGGGAAATCTAAAAGAAATGGACAACTTTCTAGAGAAGTACCACATACCAAAATTAAATCAAGATAATCAGATAAACAATTTAAATAGACCTATAACCACTAAGGAAATAGAAACAGTCATTAAAATCTCCCAACCAAAAGAAGTCCAGGACCAGATGGTTTCACAGCAGAATTCTACCAGAATTTCAAAGAAGACCTAATACCAATACTCTTCAAACTATTCCACACAATCAAACCAGAAGCAAAACTGCCAAACTCATTTTATGAGGCTACAGTTACCCTGATACCCAAACCACACAAAGATGCAACAAAGAAAAAAAAAAAAAAACTACAGACCAATCTCGCTAATGAACATTGCTGCAAAAATACACATTAAAATACTTGCAAACCAAATCTAAGAACACATTAAAAAAAATTTCATCCACCATGACCAAGTAGGCTTCATCCCAGAGATGCATGAATAGCTCAACATACGAAAATCTGTCAATGTAATACACCATATAAACAAACTGAAAGAAAAAAAAACATGATCATCTCATTAGATTCTCAAAAAATCTTCGACAAAATGCAACATTCCTTCATGATAAAGGTCTTGGAGAGACCAGGAATACAAGGAACATACCTGAACATAATAAAGGCAATTTACAGCAAGCGGACAGCCAACATCAAATTAAGTGGAAAGTAACTCAAAGAAATTCCACTAAAATCAGGAACAAGACAAGGTTGCCCACTCTCTCCATATCTATTCAATATAGTACTTGAAGTTCTAGCTAGACAATAAGACAACTAAAGGAGACCAAGGGGATACAACTTGGAAAGGAAGAAGTCAAACGTTTGCTATTTGCAGATGATATGATAGTATATATAAGTGACCCCCAAAATCCTGCCAGGGAACTCTTTCATCTGATAAATACCTTTAGCAATGTGGCAGGATACAAGATGAACTCAAAAAAATTGGTAGCTCCCCTATATACAAATGATAAATGGGCTGAGAAACAAATCAGAGAAACATCTCCCTTTACAATAGCCACAAATAACATAAAATATCCTGGGATAACTCTAAATAAGCAAGTGAAAGACCTGTATGACAGGAACAACTTTAAATCTTTGAAGAATAAAATTGAAGAATATATCAGAAAATAGAAAGATCTCCTATGCTCATGGATAGGTAGAATCAACATAAAAAAAAATGTCAATCTTACCAAAAGCAATCCACAGATTCAATGCAATCCCCAACAAAATCTTCACTGACCTCAAAAAAACAATACTCAACTTCATATGGAAAAACAAAAAACCCAGGATAGCCAACACAATCCTGTACAATAAAGCAACCTCTGGAGGCATCATCATCCCTGACCTCAAGCTCTGTTATAGATCTATAGTAATAAAAACAGCTTGGTATTGGCATAAAAACAGACACGTGGACCAATGGAATTGAATTGAAGACCCTGACATTAATCCACACACCTATGAACACCTGATTTTTGACCAAAGAGACAAAACTGTACCATGGAAAAAAGAAAGCATTTTCAACAAATGGTGCTGGCATAACTGGATGTCAACATGTAGAAGATTGCTAATAGATCCATATCTATCACCATGGACAAGACTCATGTCCAAGTGGATCAAAGATCTCAACATAAATCTAGTTACACTGAACCTGATAGAAGAGAAAGTAGGAAGAGCCTTGAATATTGGTACAGGAGATCACTTCCTAAATATAACACCAGTAGCACGGACACGGAGATCAACAATTAATAAATGGGACCTCCTGAAACTAAGAAGCTTCTGTAAGGCAAAGGACACAGTAAATAAGAAAAAACGACAGCCTACAGAATGGGAAAAGATCTTCACCAACCCTACATCTGACAAAAGGCTGATCTCCAAAATATATAGAGAACTCAAGAAACTAGACATCAAAATACCTAAAAATCAAATTAAAAAATGGGCTACAGAGCTGAACAGAGAATTCTCAACAAAAGAATCTCAAATGGCTGAAAAACATTTAAGGAATTGTGCAACATCCTTAGTCATCAGGGAAATGCAAATCAAAATGACTCTGAGATAACATCTTACATCTGTCAGAATGGCTAAGATCAAAAACACTGATAACAGCTTATGTTGGAGAGGATGTAGAGTAAAAGGAACACTCCTCCACTGTTGGTGGGAATGCAAACGTGTACAGCCACTCTGGAAATCAGTTTGGCCGTTTCTCAGAAAACTGGGAATCAATCTACTCCAAGACCCAATGATACCACTCTTGGGCATATACTCAAGGAATGCTCAATCATACCACAAGGACACTTGCTCAACTATGTTCATAGCAGTATTATTTATAATTGCCAGAACCTGGAAACAACTTAGTTGCCCCTTAACTGAAGAATGGATAAAGAAAATGTGGTACATATAAACAATGGAGTACTACTCAGCAATGAAAAACAATGACATCATGAAATTTGCAGACAAATGGATGGAAGTAGAAAATATCAGCATGCGTGCAGTAACCCAGACTCAGAAGGACAAACATGGCATGTACTCACTCATAAGTGGATACTATATCTGAAGCAAAGCATAATCAGACTACAACCCACAGCTCCAGAGAAGCTAGGTAACAAGGAGGACCCTAAGAGGGACAGAGGGATGCATGAATCACTCTGGGAAGGGGAAATAGATGAGATCTCCTGAGTAAACTGGGGGTGAGGTGGGGCAATGGAGGGTAGAGGATGGGATGGGAGCATTGGGGAATGGGATGGTCAAGCTGGAACAGCAGGAGAGCAATAAGGAAAATATGTTGATAGAGGGAGACATCATGGGTATACGGAGAAACCTGGTGCTAGAGAAGTTACCAGGAATCCACAGGGATGATGCCAGCTTAGGCTACTAACAGTAGTGGAGGGGTTGCCTGAGCTGGCCTGCCTCAGTGATCAGATGAGTGAATGCCCTAACTATCATCATAGGGATCCAGTAACTGATGGAAATAGATACAGAGAGCCATGGACAAGCACCAGGCCAAGCTCTGGAAGTCCAGTGGAAGAGAGGGAAGAGGGATTCTATGAGCAAGGGGCATTAAGACCATGGTGGGGAAACTTGCAGATACAACAGAACCAAGCCAGTGGGAACTCATGAACTTTGGACTGACAGCTGTGGAGCCTGCATGGGACTGGACTGGGCCCTCTGCATAGTGAGACAGTTGTGTAGCTTGGTCTATTTGAGGGGCCCCTGACAGTGACAATAGGATCTATCCCTGGTGCATGAACTGGCTTTTTGGAGCCCATTGCCTATGGTGGGTGAGACATCTTACACAGCCTTGATGCAGGGGGAGGGGCTTGGACCTGCCTCAGTTGAATGTGCCAGGCCTTGTTGACTCCCTATGAGAAGCCATACCTTTTCTGGAGGGAATGGGGGGTAGGCTTGGGGTGAAGGCTGAGGGGGAGTGGGAGGAGGGATGAGGGGAGGATCGGTGGTTGGTATGTGGAATAAATAAAAAATTTCTTAATTAAAAAAAACTGTACTCCACCAAATTTAAAAATCAAAAAGAAATGAAAATTTTTCTCTATGGTTATCACTTACCAAAGAGAAATAAAATCAGATAAACAATTTAAATAGACTTATAACCCCTAGTGAAATAGAAGCAGTTAAATCTCCTAACCAAAGAAGTCCAGGGCCAAATGGCTTTAGTACAGAAATCTGCCAGACTTTCAAAGAAGAGTTGATACAAATACTTAACAAATTATTCCACAAAATAGAAACAGAAGGAAAACTACACAATTTATTTTATGAGGCCAAATCACATAAAGACCCTGATACTCAAATCACATAAAAATCCAACAAAAAAGAGAATTACAGACCAATTTCCCTTATGAATGTAGACATAAAAATACTCAATAAAAGACTTGCAAACCAAATCCAAGAACACATCAAAAAGATCATCCACCATGAACAAGTAGGCTTCACCACAGAGATGCAGGAATGTTCAATATATAAAAATCAATAAATGTAATGCACCATAAAAAACAGTAGTTCTCAACCTTTCTAATATTGTGACCCTTTAATGCAGTTCCTCATGTTGTGGTAACCCTCAACCATAAAATTAGTTTTGTTGCTACCTCATAACTGTAATTTTGCTACTGTTATAAATCATAATATAAATATCTGATATGCAAGATATCTGATAATTCAACCCCTGTGAAAAGATTGTTCAATGCCAAAAGGGTTTTGATCCATAAGTTGAGAACAAGTGATATAAACAAACTGAAAGAAAAATAAACAGATGATCCTCTCATTAGATAGAGAGAAGGCCTTTGACAAAGTCCAACACCATGTCATGATAAAAGTCCTAGAGAGATTAGGGATGTAAAGGACATACCTAAACATAATAAAGGCTATTTACAGCAAGCCAACAGCCAACATTAAATTAAATGAAGAGAAACTCAAAGCATTTCCACTAAAATCAGAAACAAGTCAATGTTGTCCACTCTCCATATCTATTCATTACAGTGCTTGGAGACTCAGCTAGAGCAATAAGACAACTGGGAGAGGTCAAGGGGACACACAACGGAAAGAAGTCAAAGCAGTCCTATTTATAAATGACACGGTAGTTTATATACATGACTCTGAAAATTCCCTGCGGAACCCCTACAGCTGATAAACACTTTTAGCAAAGTAGCTGGATACAAGACTAACTCAAAACATGAGTAACCTTTCTATATACAAATGGCAAACAGACTAAGAAAGAAACTAGGGAAACACCACATTTCAAAATTATCTCAAATAATATTAAATATCTTGGGGTAATTCAAATCAAGCCAGTAAATGACTTGTATGATTAAAAACTCCAGTTCTTTGAAGAAAGTTATAGAAGACAAAAAGATCTTCTATGCTCATGGATTGGTATGATTAACATAGTAAAAAATGGCTATCCTATCAAAAGGAACTTACAAATTCAATGCAAACCTCATCAAAATTCTAACACAATTCTTCATAGACCTTGAAAGGACAATACTCAAGTTCTTATGGAAAAAAAAACAACCCAGGATAGCTAAAACAGTCCTGAAAAATGAAAGAACTGTTGGAGTTCTCACCATTCTTGATTTCAAGTTGTACTACAGAGCTATAGTAATAAAAACTGGATGGTATTAGCTGAAAAACCTACATGAGACCTGGACATAAGTTCACAGATCTATGGACACATGATTTTTGATAAAGAAACCAGAAATACATACTAGAAAAAAGACAGTGTCTTCAATAAATAGTGCTGGTCAAATTGTATGTCTGCGTGTAGAAGAATGTAAATAGATGCATACTTATCACCCTGCACAAAACTCAAGGCCAAGTGGACCAAAGACCTCAACCTAAAACCAGATATACTGGACTTGATAGAAGAGAAAATGGTGAATATCTTTCAACATATTGGCACAGCAGAAGACTTTCTGAACAGAAAACCATTAGCACAGGCGCTGAGATCAACAATTGATAAATGGGACATCATAAGATTGAAAAGCTTGTGTAAGGCATAGAACACAGTAATTTGGGCAAGGCAGAAGCCTAGAGAATCGGAAAAGATTTTTACCAACTCTATAATTGAGAGAGTAGTAATATCAAAAACATGCAAAGAACTCATGAAACTAGATATCAAAAAACTAAGTAATCAAATTTAGAAATGGGGTACAGAAGATATACACAGGGAGGAAACTCAAATTGTTGAGGAATACAAACAGAAATGTTCAATATCCTTAGCCATCAGGAAAAGCAAATCAAAACTACACCTGTCAGAATGGCTAAGATCAATAACACAAGTAACAGCTCAGGCTGGTGAAGATTTAGAATAAGGGAACACTCCTTCATTGCTGCTGGGAGTGCAAACTTTTACAGCCACTGTGGAAATTGATATAGAGGTTCCTCAGAAAATTGAAAATTGATCTACCTCAGGATTCAGCTCTTGGACATATACCCAAAGTATGCTCCACCCTACCACAAGGTCACTTCCTCAACCATGTTCATTTATGTTTAATTCATAGTAACCAGAAATTGAAAACAATCTAGATAGCCCTTTACAGGAGAATGGATAAAGGAAATGTGGTACATTTATATATTGGAGTATTAGTCAACTGTTAAAAAAGTGGCATCATGAAATTTGCAAGCAAATGGATATAACTAGAAAAGCAATCATTCTTAATGAGGTAACCCAGACCCTGAAAGATAACTGTGGCATTTATTTGCTTATATGTGGGTATTAGCCATTATTAAATTATAACCCTAGACCTCGACTATATATATATATATATAGTATATATATATACTATATATATATATATATACTATATGTGTGTGTGTGTGTGTGTGTGTGTGTGTGTGTGTGTGTGTGTGTGTGTGTATAGTCCACAGACCTAGAAAGGTTAGATATAGAGGAAGGGTCTTGGGTAGACACATGGATATTTCTGGGAGGAAGAAAATGTGGACTGCCAGTAGTGGGAGATGAGAATTGGAGGTAAAACAGAGGAAGATAGGTTAGAGGGAGAGAATTTGGGAAGAGACAGTTGGAATTGAGGAACATTTAAGAGATAATATGGAAACCTAGTGCAGTGGACACTTCCTAAAATATATGAAGGCAGTCCTAATGAAGTCTCCTAATAATGTGGGCTATGAAGTCCCAACTAGCCATCTATTGTTACCAAATGAGACTTCCAGTAATGGGACTAGGTTGCATTCAATTGATTTGTTGGCCAAGAGGGGTTGCATAAAAATCCCCAAACAACTCAAGCTGTTGCGAAGGCAAAAGGTTGCTCTTTGCAAGCACAGTAGGGGCCCTACTGACTAGAACAACTGACCCACAACTCATTGAACGTGGAGAAGTCCAGATGGTGCATACATGGTACCTTTACCCTTACATCCTAGTGTCTTTGGTGTGGTAAAGTACTCTGTAGGCTACCAAAAGAAAATCATAAATACCAACCCAGTCACAAAACCTTTGACCTATAATCTGTCCTGCCTTCAAAATATGCTAGGGCAATGATGGCACAGAATTTGTGGGAGTAGCCAACTAACCTCTGATTTGACTTAAGGCCCACTCTTACGAGACTGAACCCATACCTGACACTGCCTGGGTGATGAAGAACCAGAGACTAGATAGCCCAGAGACCCAGGGTAAAATCAAACACTATTGGTCTGGAAAAAAAAATTCCAATGATATTCTTCTATACTCACAGTCACAGGTCACTGCCTTATTCAGTCATAATCAGAGAAGCTTCCTCCAGCAGCACATAGGAACCCACAGCCAGACATCACATGGAGAAATAATCTAAATTGAATGTCTCCATCAAATCCATCCCCTCAGAGCTCAGGGAATCCCACTGAAGAGGAGATGGAAAGAGTATAAGAGCTAGAGAGGATGGAGGACACTAGGAAAGAAAGGCCCTCTAAATCAAATATTATAGCTTCCCCTCCCTCCAACCCTCCCAGTTCCTCCCTATCTCCCTTCCCTATGGATTCATTCCTTTTCTGTCTCTCATTAGAACAAAAATTAGAAAAGCAAATCTAAGCAAAGCTCAGATGAACTCACAGCAACTGAAGCAGCAAGCAAGGGCTGACACAGATCTTCACCAGGTCCTCTGTGTATATATTATAGCTATTAGGTCAGTATTTTTGTGGGACTCTGGAGTGTGTGAACATGTAGGACTCTAACTCTTGTGCCTGCTCTTGGGACTCTTTTCCTTCTGTTGGATTGCTTTGTCCAACTTTGATATGATGGATTTTGCCTATCAGATTATATTTTATCAAGTTTGGTTGTTATCACTTAGAAGACTCTTCTTTTCTAATGGGAGACAGAAAAGGAGTTAATCCAGAAAGAATGGGAGGTGTGGAAAAACTGGGAGGAGTAGAGGGAGGAGAAACTATAATCAGGATATATTGTATGAGAAAAGAATCTATTTTCAATAAAGGGAAAAATGAAAAAAATGACATTTTGTGGGAATTGGAGTCGGGTCCATGATTCCTCCTACCCAAATCATTTAAGTATTTCTAGCATAATACATAGCGCAGAACAGTTGTTCAGCCTGCATTTGTTACAGTAAGTGGGGTCCAACACTCAAGAAACTCATTTTCCACCGCTTTCATAATATCATAATAGATTGAACTTGCACAGTGTGTGGTTTTTACCAGTGGAAGCAAAACAAGCAAACTCAGAAAATGAATATATATTGATAGATGGAAACATTTTCAAAACTTTAGAAATATTGGCTACTTCTTCAGCATTTCACCGGAAATTTTAGTCTCTACTTACCTAGTGGATCATAATAGTTATTTCCCAATGAAAAATAAACGTTCATATACTGATATTTATCTAAAAGGAAATTTCCAAAATTTAGTTCTTATCTTTGTGTGTATATATGGCATTTGGTTTTGGGGTGTGTGTGTGTGTGTGTGTGTGTGTGTTTGCATGGTTCCATTTAACTGGTTATTTCAGCAAATGACACTTTAAGAAAAGGCTGAGTCTCCAGTTCTGTTTGCTAATTCACAGGGTTTTGTTGAAGTTAAATAAGCAAAATCATTTCATCCAAAATAACTGTGAGCCTTCATCCCTCATTAATCTATGAGAATCTTTCATTGTCTGTGGTATAAACACAGACAGCAACAGGAGGCTCCAGGACAAAGATGAAATACCTCCCAACTTAATCGGGAATTCAAACATTAAGTTAATAAATGATTTGAGAGGATGGAAATATGGTTCAGCAGTAAAAAGCACTTGTAGTTCTTCCAGATGATCCAAATTCAGTTCACATCATCCATTTCTGCTCCCTCACAAACTCTTGTAAGTCCACCACTAGTGGACTGTAATGGCCTTTGATCTCTGCAGACATATATTTACACATATACCCAAAAACACACATACATTTTTAAAAAGAAAAATTTTAAGCCAGGTGCAATGATGCATGCTAGTGACCCAGGAAAACCAAAAGGATATTCTTCACTGAGTAGTAAGTTGGAGGCCAACCTGGGCTACATGAAACCTTCGGGCAAAAGCAAGTAAGACATATTTAGGCTCTGATGGAAGAAATCTTTTAACAAAGCATGAGGCATTGTGCATGTGGTACATATATGTAATCCCAGAATGGAGGGTGATACAAAGGGTCTCAAGTTGCTCATCCTGAGTGACAAGGAGTTCAAGCCTAACTAGAAAGTAAAAAAAAAAATTTAAAGGGGGAATGGGGTAAAGCTGGGGTGAAGCTCAGTGGTAAAGTCGGTGTCAAGAGTGAACCATGAGTCCATAAATCAATCTCTATAACCCCACAAGAAAGAATAAAAAAGCAAGAGGGAATAGAAAATTATGTATTAGGAATTTCCAAAAACAACTTTAAAAATCCAAAACTTAGAAAGATTAGAAGTTTAGACTAATTTATTTTTAAAAAAATCAAAAGGCTATAAAAATGAGAAATAAGACAGAAAATGTGATAAAACTAGGAGGCTGAGTCAGGAATGCTGAGACTAAAAGTCTGATGAGTTTCCAAACGAGAAAAGAAGGAGACATCAGGGAAAGAACTGTTTAAAACACACATCAAAAGAGAATAGGAATTTGCAGACAGATTTATAAAATGAATGCTACAAACCATGGTAAAATAGATTGATCTGAAAGACATCTGTAGTGTGTTTCAAAGCATCAGAGAAATGTACTCGCACAAAAATCTTTAAAGAGAAAAAGAAATCATGAATTTCCATGCAAGAGAGGAGGAGAATAAACAATTCAGATTGCTCAGTAGCATCCCTCTATCCAGCAGTTGATTCCCATTCTAGAATTTCTGCACTAAGCAAATTAATGACAAAGTAGCTAAACAAAACTTTAGAGCAGCATTTCTCTATCTCCAAAACTATTTACTTTAAGATTCATAACAGTAGCAAAACTATAGTTATGAAGTAGCAACAAAAATAATTTTATAGTTGAGGGTCACCACAGCATGTAGGAACTGTATTGAAGGGTCACCGCAGCATTAGAAAGGTTGAGAACCACTGCTGCAGAGTGATGTGAGATCCTTAAAATATTCTTTTTGATGCAGTGGGACATATTAAACTGCTGGAGAACATTCTGCACAGAAGTGAAAAATGAACCAGTAAAAGGGAAGCTCAGGGACATAGGGAAGAAAGAGGGTTCCTAAGAAGAGACCTGCAATATGGTGAGGGTGCTGCACATCTGAAAGTCTAGACCAATGGGAATGGAGCCCATTGGAAGGCTCTGGGAATACATCTAAACAATCAAAATGGATGAAATCCATCATTTAAAATTATGTTGAGCAAAAATTACATACCATGAGGAATGATAAATTAATGACAAATGTATTTTCAAAGGTCAGCAAAAGCACATAAGCACAAAGGACATCCGTGTGTGCAGTCCTTGTGTTGTCTAGGCAGCCAGTGACTATGCTGGCTGTTGCTATAGCTGAGCAGGGTCATTTCAGTTTGATGTGACCCCACTTACCTGTTTTTGCTCTTATTTTCTGTGTTGGGGTCTTCTAAAAATTCCTGTTATTCAAATGTCCTGAAATAAATAATTTTTCTTATTTTCAGCAAGTATGTTTGTATTTTAAGGTATTGCATTTAAATGTTTTTCATTTGTGTTAATTTTTTTTTACCATTTGAGAGATAAAAAAGTCAAGATCTATTCCTCTGAATATGGATTACCGATTTCACTTGCCCTGTTTACTGAAAAGACTGTCTCTTCACCAGCTCATGTTCTCTGCTTCTTTGTTGAAAATTAGTTGGCAGCAAATGCATGAATTTACTTCTCCCCTGCTCTTTTCTTTCAGTTGAACATTTGCAGGCTGGTCCACCTGGTTACTACAGGTTTACACTATGTTCTGAAGTCAGGTAACATAAAGTCACTGGCTTTTTCATTTTTCCCCCACCTCTCAAGTTGGCTTTGAAGTTCTGAATAAATTTTGAAATTTTTATAATCATGAAAAGAATACCATTCATATTTTGAAAGGAGTTATATTGAATCTCTATATTGGTTTGGGTAATACAAACTTTTTTCTTGTGGTGGATTCTGTTTTCTCTAGTTTTGTTTAATTTCTTAATAAATGAATTTATTTGTTTTACATCCCAACCGAAGTTTCCACTCCCTCTTCTCCTCCCTGCCCCTCTCCCACACCTGCCCTTCCCCACCCCAATGCTCTCCTCCTCTATTTTTATTCAGAAAAGGTCAGGCTTCCCAAGCATATCAACAAAATATGGCATATCAAGTTGCAGTAAGACTAAGTACCTCCCCTTGTATTAAGACAATCCAACATGAGGAATAGGATCCTAAAAGCCAAATAAATAAATAAATAAATAAATAAATAAATAAATAAATAAATAAACAAATAGAGTCAAAGACACCCCTACTCTCACTGTTAGGAGTCCCACAAGAAGACCAAGCTATACAGCTGTCACATATATGCAGAGGGCATAAACAGTTCAGTCTCTGTGAGCTCCTACGAGCCCAATTTAGTTGATTCTGTGGGATTTCTTGTGATGTCCCTGACCCCTCTGGCTCCTACAATCCTTCCTCCCTTTCTTCAGCAGGATTCCCTGAGCTTGGCCTAATTTTTGGCTGTGGGTCTCTGTATCTGTTTTCATCAATTGCTGGATGAAGCCGCTCTGATGACAACTGGGCTAGGCACCAATCTATGAGTATAGCTGAACATCATCAGGCATCATTACATTGACATTTTTTTTTTCAGGTAGTGATTGGTTCTATCCTAGAACTCTGGATCATCCAGCCTCTGGATCCTGGTTCTCCAGACCGTGTCAGGGGTGGGCTCACTCTTGTGACATGGGTCTTTTCTGAACTGATTCACTAGTTCGACTGAGTTCTGATGGTTTAAGATATGTTCATATATTTGTACACAAACACATATATGATTATCTTATCTGGGAAGACTGACTGACTGATTTTGCAGAGCAGACATTATTTATGACACTCTCTTACCTCAGTGCTTTAGCTAGCAAGTCCAGCACTAAGCTGAATAAAAATGGAAAGGGTTGACATCTTTTATTTATTTAGAATATTATTATTATTATTATTATTATTATTATTACTTAAGAAATTTTTTTATTCATTTTACATACCAACCACAGATCCCTCCTCCTGCTCACCCCCAGCTTTCCCCTCCCCCAACCCACACTCTATCCCCTCCTCCAAAAGGGTAAAGGCTCCCATTGGGAGTCAGCAAAGCCTCTTGCATTCAGTTGAGACAGAACCAAGCCCCTCCTTCCTGCATCAAGACTGAGAAAGGCATAGGTAATGGGCTCCAAAAAGCCAGCTCATGCACCAGGGATGGATCCTGATCCCACTGCCAGGAGCCTCTTAAACTTCTCAGCTTTTCCAAATTAGATCTAGTGTTAGATGCTGGATTATTCATTTTCAATATATGTCCCTATTATATCTATATAATTTGTTCATATTTTTTTCCTGAAATTTTTTTAATCAAGTGCCTTTTCTGCATCTGTTCCTGTTGCTCATTCGGATGATATGAAGTATCACACATTTGGTTTGTGTGAATTCAGTCATCCTTTCAAACTTGTAGCAAATCTCACCTTTGAATGGAAAATAGTTTATATTGTGCTGCTGAACTCAGTTTGCTAATGTTTCATTGAGGGTTTTTCTTTCTTTCATTTTTTTTGCAACTATGTTCATAAAAATATTTATCATTAGTTTTTGTTTTGCCCATGTTCTTATCTAGTGTTGATATCAGGGTAATATTAGATTCACATAACATGTTCTGAAAAAAAAATGCCTTCATCTTCTATTTGTTAGAACAATATATGTGTGTTGTCACTCACTCTTATTTACATTTTGGCAATATTAAGCAGTGGAACTATATTATACTCTGTGAGTGTATTTGTATTATTGGCTCAAACAACAGTGTTGCTTGTATAAGTTTCCTATTTCTTCAGAGTTCATTTTCAGAAGTTGTATGTGTGTAGGAATTTGACCATTTGTTCTATGTTACCATTTTTGTTGCCACACAATTTTTCATTATATTCTTTAATGAAGCTCTTAAAGTTTTCACCACCTGACACTATGCACTGAGGACTAAACTTCCAACATATGGACCTCTGAAGTACAAACCATGTTTAAATAAGTGATCTGTGTGTTATTCGGGCATGTAGATATTTTATGTCAAAAGCAGAGTTAAGAAATCTGATTCTACAAGCAGTTACCTTTTAAAATGGGACATCTGCAAGTAGAAGCATAAGAAAATTATAAATATGTCTTTTAAATGAAGAAGATTCTCACTTAGAATTTTCTTTGAAATGTTCCATAACCAACGACTATAGAATAACACTCAAATGTTTAGTACAAAAGGATGTGATCCAAGGATTTTATGTTCCATCTAGAAATTTTCTTTTAATGAGTCACGAAATATTTTAGAGACATAATCATGAAGGCAGGAACACATAAAATAAGCTATAGACCTTTTTCTTGCAAACTCCAAATCTTTAGTGCCATCCAACCATAAAATAAATGCAAAGAACAAAAGTTCTCTTTACCTGAAGTAAATAGGACAGTATTTATCTCTTTACCTTTAACCATCAAGTAAATGCTAAAATATATGTGAAATGGTATTTTCAACACAATATATCAGATAACAGGATACATTAACACAAAGTGATGTGCTTTTCAATTAACAAACCCTACCACAAGGAAAGAGTTTCTACATATGTCTCAGGTAGAAGCCAGGTGAAGTATAGCAGATTCTCTGAGTTAAGGAGACACCAGGTGATTGGGGTTAGGCAGGGTTCAAGAGAGACAGTTCTGGGGAGGAGGAATGTGCAGACAATGTGGATGTACCCTGGCTGAGAAACCTTCAAACACTAAGCAGGGCATCGATCAGCAGATGCCCAGATGGAAAGTGGGTAAAACTAGAATCAGACATGCTCAAAAGAATTAGAAGTGACACTGTCCAGCCCCGATGCAATGCAAATAGTAGTGCTTCATTTCACTGAATGGAGTGGAAACATGAGACAGAGTCTGTTAGATTATCCAGCATATCTTGTTTCTGTAATGAGGGTTAAATACGCCCAGACTATGCACCAATTTTTAATACACTCCAGAAAATTTTAAAGACTCAATCCAAGTACTTAGAAATAGCTGCAATCCAGAACACAGTTTCAGAGTATTGGTAGGAAAATAAAAATATCACTAATCTTTAAATGGAAATAATCACAGTATCTGGCTTCCATCAACAACTTTCATTCGAAATCTCAGAAGCAGCAGTGCAAACTCACAAATGTGAACATGGAAAATGAACATAAATATTAAACAATGATTATAACTCTACTATGAACTAAGTCTTAAGTCAGGAGGAGTAATATAAGATTAAAATGCCCAAACAAGAAATCTAAGTAGAAAATAGTAGTAAAAGGAGTCAAATCTGAGTAAACTCGAAACAAAGAAAATCAATAAAATCTAGTTATCTAAAAAAGATATTTTGAAAAGTTGGCAAAAACACATCTAAACCAATTAAGAAATAAACACAAAAAACTAAAATAAATAAAATCACAAATAAAAGCATGTATTCTTTCATCAATAAAAACAAATAAAATGATTATCAAAAAATACTTTGAGCAACTACATGCCAATACACTGGCTAACTAAATACAGAAACACACTCATATGCACAGAAAATATGCATGGCAGTAGAAATCAACTAGTCATAAGCAAAATCAGCCAGCACCCAGAAAGAAAAGGTCCAGGACCAGATGTTATCATTCACTACTCCTCTCAAAGAGTTAAATAATTGGAACTAAAGTCTCTAAACCTTTTCTGAAACAACCAATGCCGAGGGCCATTTCTTATCTGATTTTGTTATGACAATATTACTGTGATATGTCATAGGCAGACACTATATAGTAGTTCTACAAAATAATCTCATGAATATCATGGTGGAATTTCTCAGCAAACTGCTACTGCTTTGGTCTGTGCCCCTCTTCCCAAATTCATGTTGATGTTTTTGACCAATGTTATGCTGTCAAGAGGTAACAAGGTCACAGGGCCCCAAACGTCACAAATAGAATTAGTGTCCTTATAAAAGAAGCCCAAACCTTCATTTTATTTCCTCATTATCCCTTCTGCTTTATCCTCCTTAAGTCAGTACCTCTAAGGAGCAGGGATTTATCAGTCACCAAATATGCAGGCACCTTGACATTAACTTCAGGACTCAAAATTGTGAACAATACATTTTTTTTTGATAAATAAATTGACTAGCACAATCTGGTACTGAGGAACGGGAGGATGATGTAACAAATACCTAAGCAGCTTTAGGACTAATAGTTAACACGTGGAAGTGTTTGGAAATTAATTCTGAACTAAGTTTTCATTGCTATGAGTAAAACATGATGCTGATATGTCAAAGAACTTGAGCAATCATTCTCTACGGAAGGTAGAACTGAGTGTTCAGGGTGCAGCAAACACCTTATCTTGACTGCTTATCATAAAATGCAAGGACAATAAACTAAAACTAAAAAAACTTTTAAGATAAAATGGGGACATGTAAAGAGATGGCTCAGCACTTAAGAGCATTGGCTGCTCTCCAGAGGACCAGTATTCAGCTCCCAGCACAAACATGGTAGCTCACAACCATCTGTAACGCCAGTTCCTCCAGTTCTTTAGAATCTAATAACCTCTTCTGGCCTCAGCTGGCACAGACATACACATGGTACACAGACATACATGCAAGGAAAACACTCATATACATAGAATAATAATTATTAAAAACAATGAATAAATAAAATGGAATGGGAGACAGATTAAAAATTTGTAAAGTTCTCAGTCTGGCCTAATTGTAAAGATTGAAAAAGTGTGTTGAAGGAATAGTAAGGGTCTGCACAGAAAGTGTTTTATGAGTAAATTAGTTAGGCTGGAAGGAAACAAGTGGTATTCATCCAGAAAATGACTTTCATAAAATTTTTTTCAGAGGTTTCTGAAGTTGTCTCATCCACACAGTCCCAGAATAAAAGGCCTGAGAATAGAAAATCACCAAGGCTCCACAACATGCGTTCTTCTGTCACTCCTTATAAAACCCAGCTGTGGCTTATGCTGATCCAAGTGTGGCTGGGAGTAGGCATGCAGCAGCAACGGCAGAGTGCCCCAAAGGCACAATGTGGGAGATTGTGGACATCTCTATCCGGATAGCAACTGGACATTCTACTCCTGTCTGAACCATATGAGACTCCTCCCTTTATACCTCCTAGCCATTCTTTCCTTCTCTCCCTTTCTTTCCACAGGCCAGTCACATCTCTCCAATGTGTACCTATATCTGTATTTTGATTTTGCTTAACCAGAGTTTGATAAAATTTGTACATTTTAACTTCCTTGAATTACAATTCATTTCTATATATGCAGTAATATCCTCTTGACAATCTGTATAAGCATGCTAGCATTGTTTCCATTGCTTGTGCCCTTTTGTTGACTGGAGGAAAGATGGACAATGACAATACACAGTAAAGTAACAGCTGCAGGGAAAATTTTTGGAAAAAGCCTCCCAAAACATGAAAATACTTTGACAAAAATATGTGCTGAATATTTCATTATCTTGGCTTTCTTGGCTTACTGAACTGAACTTAAATACAATATAAATCTTTGTAGAGTAAAGAGTTAATATGATACCAAAATATCTTCCCATTTTGACAAACCAATATTCTATTGAACTGCATACATAAAGACTCATTAAACTAGTCTCTCTACACTTCTGTGATTGAAAAACGTAAGGAAAACATTGTGTCAACTGAAAGGGAGCAGAGAGCCTCCTTTGATTTGCAGCTCTGCATTTCCCAAATTGAAGAAATCTGGGGGAAATTTCAGTTACTCTTGGCACAACATTAAGCAGCAACACAACTTCTGTCTTTTGTTAAAACTTCATTGCTTCTCATATTTAATGTATTTGAAACTATTTGGTTTTTGCTTTAGGTTTATTTTGTTTACTAGTAAAAATGGAATGGAATCATAAAATGTGCTATTTAAAACACACGATAAAATGCTTTCCACACCACAGATTTAAATGTGGCTGCATTTGAAGTACTAGTTCCACCTATTTTTGCCACCAAATTAATTTTCATTCATTACATATAATATTGGTCCTTTTTCCAGCTCATAGACTTAAAGGTAGATATAATGACTATTATCCCACATTTTCTTCTGTATTTCTCTTGCTAATCTACTATTTACAGTTTTCCTGTCTTTGTTTTGGAATTTAGATCTTGCACAGTCTTGCTGTGCTTACAAGAAAACACATTTGGGAAAAGTGATTCAACTTTAAAAGGTATTCTGTTTTGATTTAGAAGAGACATTGGAGAGATAATGTAAACTTTTAATTTCATAACTGAAAGCCTAGAAATGATGAACTAATTCATGAATAACAGAATAACAAAAGTATTTATAAACAGATTGTGACTGAAGACATACTGGAAATTTAGAAAATATACTCTTATCAAAATTGAAGTGTCTTACACTTACCTGATTCTGAAGAGAAGTGCATGGTAAGGTACAGATCATCAAAAATCAAGGATGTGTAAAAAATCCATAACATATCCTGGTAGTTGAGAAGCTAATTAAAGCATAACATGTCTGTAGATGTTTGAAGAGAAATGCTGCACAGGTGGATGAAACAACTCTCAGCGGTCATGGTAGTTAAATGAAAATCCCCATGCTGGACGCAAGCTAACTCCTTCTAAGTTGTTGGTCAGAGAGGCCCTTGAAGAACCAAAGTAACACATGCCACTGCTGTTCCAGAACAGAAAAGTCAAATGGGAACTGAGCTCAAACTTTCCTATCCTTGAGAGCTATCCTTCCTTGAGCCAGAAAAGCTTTGCAGGCTGCCGGAGAAAACTTATCAGCAGTCTTAATCTCTTGTAGACACCACATGCTAACTACTAATTGACCAGGCAAGATCTACCTTCTAGTGCAATAGTGGCAAGTTTATTATGGAATACCCATCCACCTACATATTGGATGCAAGGCCTGCTACACAACAGGGAATTCATATCTCATATGGTAAATATAGTCAATATTCTGTAGTTGAGGGGTCATAGACCATAGTGGAAAAGCTACAGCTATTGTTTTGGTAAATGAATATGGTGTGCCCATTAAATTGCTTTCTTGGTAATTAGTTTATTCCAATAAGTTTGTTCTATTGGCAGCTTTCACCAGGGAAGCTTCTTTTAGAAATAGATAGTAGTAATTGAAAGATTCATAAGAGATCAAAGTGATGAGTAAACCAAAGAGTTGGAAGCTGAGCTCTAGAAAGAGCATTGTCACACCATCCGAGGCTCTAGAAGATGATAAATGAGTTGTTAGAAGAATATCCATGCCACAGAAAGGGAGTTTTGTGTCACTCTGTCCTCTCAGGGTGACAAGGTCAAGGTTAACCTGCACAAGATTGGGTTCCTCAATGTTCCATCATGGAAGAGGGAGGGGCTCACAAGGCCCTAACCCTCCTTGAAGATTTACAAGGAGTGGAAGGTTACCAGGGAAGGGAGAGACATTTTCTTCAGTGGTGTGATGTCCTTTTTCTTGAAATTAACGTCTCGCTCATGTTCCTGTTAGTAATCAATCCTAGTGAAGCTCACTGGGTCACACACACACACACACACACACACACACACACACACACACACACACTCAGTACACAGGGAGTAAAAAGGGAACTACTTCGGAAATGAAGGGGATCAGCCACTTGGAAGGGGTAAAAGAGGGGGCAATATAGGGTGAATATGAGCAAACTATATTAAACACATTTATGAAAACGTCATGATGAAATCCATCACCATGTGTACTTTTGTATGCTAATAAAAACATAGAAATACATTGGAAACATAAGTAAATAAAAAATTAAAATGTCTTCATGAGAAAATAAGCTTACACAATACTAATTTTATACATTGTTTCTGTGCCTAATATAATCTAAATCAGATATAGATGAGAAACAAGGAATGATTCATCCTGGAAGAAAATGCTCTCCAGCTTGCAGTTTGTTGAACAAGGCTAAAAGATGTGTTTTTGAAATCCCAAACCTGAATATGCGTAAGAAACATATTCTGTTCCAACAAAGGGAGACAGGAGGGGAAAGGGGCAACTTGTTCCAAGTTAGTGCCAAGTCCAGCAAGTGCATGGTACAATAAATCATGAGGATTTAGAATAATCTTGACTTTTGGGCCCACACTTCCTTCACAGTACCACCATTCATGCGTTTCAGGAGTGGGCCTGCTCCCACAGCTTCACATGGGATTATTTTACTGGGGACTGTGGCAGCCTTACTTGTGTGGCTCCTTACGTAGGTCACACTGTTTTCTGGAGGATCATTTGAGAAATAGCTCGAATAAGCCTGTTCCTAACTCTCTCAATCACTCCTACTGAGATAATGCCACAGAGACAATAGAGATGTTGTCAGCAGCAATCCAAGCTGCCCCTGCTGAGCTGGCCAGACAACTAGAGTGGGCAGAAAGACACTGGATTCCCCACCTAATACCTTTCCAAAGTGTCACCTGTTGTGTGATTGGAGACCAGTTTTGAATATTCACATTTTAGGAGGATGTTAACCTATGGACTAGAGCAAATATTTGGTAACAACCTGGTTCGCTTTTTGTTTTGTTTTGTTTTGTTTTTTATTTCATTTCAGTTTTCTCCATCCTTTTGTGTTGTGTTTTATACTTGCATACATTTTAAATACCAAAGAAATGTGAAGACATTGTTTTAACTCATCCAGAGTCATGACTACAATGACTTATAATTAGCTCTTCCTCAAGTTGTCTGATTTTTCCTTTCCCTAACAATTCCTTAACAATTCAGGGGAACTATAGTCTAAATAATCTCCAGATTCATCTATTTGATAATGTGATATATTAGTCTGAATTTTGAAAGTATTGAAATCCTGGTGGCACATGCCTTTAATCCCAGCACTGGGATTCAAGCATTGGGAGGCAAAGGCTGGCAGTTCTCTGTGAATTCGAGGCAAGTCTGGTCTACAAAGCAAGTTCCAGGACAAATTTTTAAAAAAAAAGGAAAAACAAAACCAAAAAAATTATCACCTGAAAGTATTAAAATCCTGATCAGTCTAAATATGCTTGCATTGCATGACATTTGTTACTCCAATCAAAAGGAGTTTATCACCAGCTTTGCTTGGGTCCTTCAAAATTCCAGTATCTACTCACAGTTAAACCAAATATACAGCATAATATAGTCTTTAGTGCAAATATAATTCAGGGGAGAAGCAGAGACCAAGAGTATGCATGCAGGTGTGTGTGTGTGTGTGTGTGTGTGTGTGTGTGTGTGTGTGTGTGTG
>CABHPR010122001.1:16144-29496 GCA_902168415.1 Peromyscus melanophrys | reverse complement strand
ATATATATATATATATATATATATATATATATATATATACAATCACATGGAATTTGGAATCTGGGAAGTTTTTGAAATAAAGGTTCTTAGTTGTTTCTGAGGTATTCCAAGATTGGTAGACTAGATAATGAAGTTGCCAAGCAAGAGCTTGGCATGCTACTGGGAAAAGAGATAGATCCTCACCTCAGCTCGCTGGTCATGGGACCAGGCAGGAAGGACACAGATTGGACTGCAACATTTCTGTAGTGCATCTCTGTTAAACTAGAGTACAAGTAACTTGAACTCATCAAGATTAAACTTGTTGGTAAAGTAGAAGTTGGCCTGAGTCTTTTGTTGTTAGTGGAGTAAGATGGCTCTGGGAAGATGTAGTATGGCTTTTCTCACAGCTCTTCTAAAGACTCACACTGAGCACATTGCTCAGAACCAGACTGCATTGTTAAATTAGGGCAATTTCCAGGGAAAAATTCAAACTTATTTTAAAATCATCAGACCTTTGCACCTGTTGGGAAGTGGAAGTCCTAGCTCTATCATAAAATATAATCAACCTTGATAATGCTGGGTATGTATCAGCAAGCTAAATTTGGTGTATTAAAATATATATATTTAAACATTAAATAAGACCAGGCAACACTCCCATTCCAGATGCTTTTATAAAAGGAAAGTGTTGCATCATGAGAAAGGGACAGCAGCAGAGTCACTAGGATTTTATTTTTATTGTCTGTTTAGTGTCATGCTTTAAATATGAAGTGTACACCCTGACTCCCCAAGCACCAAGGCTCGAGTGTTGAATACCCAGCTGTGGAGCTTCTCAGAGATAGTTTCATCATGAGGTGGTTAATCACCATTAGGTTCAACACTTGGAGAGTTCAGAGCTCCTTGAGCTAGTAGTAGGACATGGGAACTAGTTTTGAGAAGTAAATGAAGAGGGGCACACCTTTAAAGAGTGCATCATGTCCCCAGACCCCTCTCCTCTTTTCTTTGTCCTTCTGTTTCCCAGAGAACCTGAGGCAAGTACCTTTGCTCACCCATATCCTCCTGCCACAATGTACTGCTTCATCTCAGGGCCAGAACAATGGAACTACCCAACCATGGACTGAACCCTCTGGCACATGATCCAAAATAATGCCTTCTTCTCTTTTGAATTTGCAGTTGGGACAATATTTTAACCGTTTTCTTCTGCCAAAGAATTTACATAGAATACTGAAAATGAGCTTCTTTAGATAAAATCTATATGACCTACCATATAATTATTTTCCACTGGAGAACATTCATTTAATAGTATTGCTTCCCTGAGTCTCAGATTCTAATGAGACACAAGGTCTCAGTCTTGAGATAAAATTGGCCATACTCTCATCAATTAGCAAAGTTAAATTGGTTTACCAGCTGGCAGAATGCTGAGGCAACATTGCCAAGGTAAGCTTTAAAAAACATCTATAAGAAAATGAAAAGAATTGTCAAACTAAGATCATTGCACAAACTAAGATTATGTAGATAGCCACAGCAGAAGGTAGGCTAGATGATAGAAAGAGATTGGTGTGGATAATAACATTATTTCTAAAACTGAGAAAATATTACAGAAAATTTAATAAAGGAAATAAATAAAAAATTGATCCTTAAGAGTCTAGTTTCATGAAGAATAAGCAATGGTTTCCTTATTTATCTCATTATTGCATATTAAAAACATAGGTAACTCCAAGAGCAAAATGAAAAAAAATACAGATACGAATGTAAATACTTGTATTCTTAACTATTCAAAATAACACAAAGATGTTTCATTAAATACATGTATGTCAATATAAGAAGTTTGTAGGCACACATTAAGAGAATCTGGCCTTGTTCCACTCATAATAATCCCTTAGGCCTTCAATCTGAATATAGAGCAGGAAGTGACAATAACAATAATAGTATTTATTAAATCCCAGCTATGTGCAAGACACTTTGCCAAGCATATAGTCTATTTTGTTCCTAATTTTCCTCATACCCACTCTATGAAATAATGCTACCGTCGTTTTCATTTCTTCCATGTAAGAAACGAAGGCCCCTAGATCCCCAAAGAGGTAGTAAGCAAGGCTATATTTAGTCATACTGTGCTGTCAGCCTCCAAACCTAGTTCATCTCACTACAGTGCCACATGTCAGTCTACACTGCCTTTGAGGGCACACATGTTAATTAAACAAACAGAACTTACAAGTCAGGCCTGGAGGATAAACACCTTGGATATCAGTGTTATACTACATAAGTGGATAGACTGGCATAGGAAGCTAGACTGGCACTTCATGATAGATCAGAAGCATTCCATTCATCCCAGACATTTTCTCAAAAGTCCAGGTCTCCGATGAAGAGGAGGTAGGAGAAACAGCCTGCATTGCCGTGGGATTAGCCTATTATGTAAAGATGAATTTGGAGAACAACGAGTCCTTTGTTTCTGAGAGTTTTAAAAACACAGACTGGATAACAGGAAGAGGTTCTGGCTAGGATTTAAACACCAAGCAGACATATGGACAGAGCATTCAAACATTCACAACAGGCTCGAATGTTTAAGTGAAAAGAATCAATATGGCTCTTAGGAGAGGCAGAAGGAATGTGTGTTTTCTACACTATTAGCTTTCAAGTGAATGGACAAGCCATCAAGAAAGCAAACTTATATTTGAACTGACAAGCTTCGTCCAGTGCACACCTCAGGCAGTGTCCTCGTGTCACGGAGAAACAAACTGGCCCACCCTGAAGAGAACCTTGTAATCCTGGTGCCTAGAAGCTTGAAGCCTCGCTGTGGAGTGAGCAGTCAAAGGAAGGCTGCCACTGCTTATTAGCTAAACACAAAAGAGAAAATCAAAAGACGAACAGAAAATGTACACTATTTCTTTGCTGAAATGAATCAGGCACCACAGCGGAACGTCTAGCTGGAGCAGCGTGGGGTGGGGTGGTGTAAATGTAAGTTGCCCTCATTAGCAGTAGTCCACTCCTGGCTGGGGGCAGAAAGCAGTCTGCCGCCCTAAAGCAGGCAAACCCAGCACCTTTGTACAAAAGGATTCTTGCTAAAGGAATAGCATGAGCCAGTCGCTCTCTTGGTCCCTCCCCTCAGCATATGTGGACTCTGACTGAAGCCAGCCAACCTGGGCTTCCCTCCAGTTAGGGGCATATGGTTAAGGTCACGGTGGCCAAAGGGGCTTAAACAGAAGACGTGATTCAGAGTCAGAAAGAATAAATATATCAAACACAGGTGCACAGAAGTGGGGGGGGGGGTGGGGAATCACAGCAGCTCGTTGGAATTCTTGTTACGGTTCCCGTGTTTTCTCACCCCTTCGCTCAGTAACTTGTCAGCATACCTAGGAGGAACTCAGGACGCGATGGGGAGACAAGAAAAAATAAATAATAAATAAATAAAACGGAAATATTTTCAGATAGCCCTGTGAATCTTGCAGAGTGCAGAAATGGTTTTGCGCGGAGCAGGAGTTTTTGATTATTGAAGCACCAAGGAATAGCGCTGCCAAGAGTTTACAGAGCAGCGGGTTTTCTGACAGGAACTGCGCAGCAATGTTCTCCCCACAGCCTGACGTCATCTGTGTTGGTTTGGGTGGGACTGGATTGAAGGAGGCTGAAACTGACTCGAAAGGGATTACGTGGGTCTATGTGAGAAGGAATACATAATTTACAGACAATTCTCCATAGAAGCAGAGATTACAGTTCAGATGAAAGTTGCATTATTCTTGTGGCAGAGAATTCAGTATATAAAACACATTTTTTTTTCTGACAGGAAGTAATATGTTGCAACTCTGACCCAGTTCTCCACGACCTAAGTCCATCAGGAAATAAACGAAATAGTCTAAATAAAGAAAGGCACTTAATTGAGGCTACGGTTTCCAGAACAGAAACAGTCCAGGCTCTAATTAAGGATCTTCCTGACTGCACGCGAAGAGCAAAAGAGCTCGGACAGAGGGGACCGAGGTCCTGTTTTGCACGACAATGGCACCGTCTGAGGAGCACAGCATCTGTCCAAATGACCAAACACACGCCCAGCTCAATGTAAAGTAGCTAAACATGCGCATTTAATTTAAAGGTATTCAAGTGTAAGGGAGATGCAGAAAAACCAAGGTAGGGGCAAACTGGTCTTGGGGCTTCTACACCCAGCCTGAGAGCAAAGAAAATCATTCATCCCTATCTATTAACAGAGAGAGAGAGAGAGAGAGAGAGAGAGAGAGAGAGAGAGAGAGAGACTTAAATAGATTCTAAAATACAAAGAAACTTACCTTTACCATTATTCTCCTTATGATCTTATGTCAGAAAACAATACTTGGATGCATTTTTAGTTTACCTCCTACCACAGTGTGTTCTTAAAACTCTATCAGAATCTACCTTTCCTTTTTGCTTCAGTAGTTAACCAGCTAAAGATATTTTCTTATCTATTAAATTAAAAATTAGAATAAGGAACAAAAAGCCAAAACAATACTGCTAATGAAAACCCACTAGCGTTTTAAGTCATTAGATGCACAGAAGAACTTCTGATTTATTAAAAAAAAAATGTCATCTGCCTGCAGCTGACATTTGGACCAAGTCTTATATCACTGTCCTGACCAAACGATGACAGAACACAGATATTGCTTATGCAAAAACAAGGACAATAAAAACAAAGGTTTTCTAAATTACTGTTGCCTGTGTCATTAAATTTCATATTGTGCATGGAATATAAATACATCACTTTGTTCTGCATGACAAGCAGAAGTGAGCATTCACACATTACTCAGCCACTTAATTAAGTGCCTGGGATATTTGCAGTTAGCAGAAACTAATAAGGGAATCACATTTAAATTCAAATCACTCCTCGGGGTAGCTGTCTGCAACATAAGCAAAGCTTACTGGGTAGATGTTCCACTAAATGATCAGCTAAAGGCTCAGATTCACTATTTGTGAATAAAGAATGATTCTACTTGTGATTAAAGGTGAAAGTAAAATAAACAATTCTGCCGGGGATTTTTGAGTGACATTTTCTTTCTCTGCTTTTAAATGAACAATCTGTCTGTTATGATGTCTGCTAGAACAAGGGGATGATTTAGAGCTTTGGTGCTGTAAAGACTCGGTTCCATAAAATAAACAAATGATGAGGCTGACCCTATCCAAGGCAGCCTCGAAACAGAGCTGACACTAAGAGTCCCTGCATAGCAGACAGTAAACAGCAACATTAGGAAGTCTCTATTCCAAAAATGCAAGAAGCAGCTAAAGTGATCGAGGGTCATGAGAGGTGAAGTGGGGGGCTGAAAAGGGGGGAATTCACATATTTATAACAAGAAGCCAAAACCCCCAGGATTTCAAAATCAAAGGAATTACCTATGCTCAAGTGTGAGTTTATTTTAGCCATTCATCTTTATAAAATTTTACTTTTCTGGACTAAAACAGTCCCATATGTTTTCAAATCTGCCCTTGATTCCAAACAGCCCCCACACTGAGCTGTTTCAAAAATTTAAAGCCATCTGGTCACTAAGGATACAAGAGACCTTCAGTGTCTCTTCCCATACATTGTGAGCCTTTGCCAGCTCTAGGAAACCCAACTCTCAGCCTCCTAAGCAGTTAAGAATAAAACTTCATGAAAAATTCCAGCTCTTGAAGAGAAATATGGTCTAACCCAAGGCACTTACAAGAAAGCAAGTGGAGGGGTTACTTACATTCAGAATGAATATCCATGTCCTTACACTTATGAAAATTGCATAACTTCACCTGCTACCATGCATCATTTTGCTACATAAAATATAAATCCCAAATTCCAGATTGCATTCCCAAATAGAAATAAATCAAAGTGATTTTGAATATTTTAACATTGTGTTTATAGTGAGAATAATGATTTTTGTTAGATAGAAATTTGGCATTTTTCTGTAAGTCATAAAACCTTTGAAGCATAAATTCTGATCATCACAATAGGGTCTGTCACACAGCATCACCTCAGATATTGTCAAGGCACCATCTGGTATTAGCTATGCAGCAGTAGATGGGAGAGGTGGAGGTCTCGGACCTAATTCTTTAAAGTGCAGAAATAAGTATTCATCCCTGCCTCAAGAGTTATTGCACATAGTTCCTGCATGAAGGCATAGCAGCAGAAAATTGTTTGAGATTTATAAAGGAATCCATTTGCTGGTTATATTTGGTGGGAGGACAAGAATGCTTACATTTCAGATCTATATCTTTTTATACAATTGGAAATCTTGTTGTAGTATGTCTTCATTTTCTCACGAGGAGTAGCAATTACAGTAAAAATTAAGCTTTGCATACAGATTTCCAAATTTCTCCAACCATTTCTCTTCAATATGTTAATGTGAGTGCCCCTTCAAATATTCACAGGAATCTACTAATAACTATCCCACCGTTATGAGCAACACCCTTCCTCAGCCCATAGCCACACTTAAACCTCTTTTTCCTCATGAAATTTTTGAAGATAGCTTTTTCTACAGGAAAATTATTTGAGTCTTGGATAAAATTACTTTAAAAACTTGAATATTTATGATAGATAATTAGAAACAGAAACCGTAAGCAAATTATAAAAAAATATAATGAATAGCATGAAAGTTTGTCTTCTTTGATTTTATTTTCTTTGAAACATGAGTTACTGTGTAGTCCAGCCTGGCTTTAGATGAACTATGCAACCCATGCTGGCATGCACTCTTAATCTTCCTGCCTCGGTATACTAAACACTGGGTTCAAGTGTTCTGCCAGTCCCTGTCCATGTACTTTCCTTAATGTCACAGATCAATGAGAGGATTTAGCGTCTCCATTGGGGGAAAAATAAAAAGGTCCACTTTCTCTGGATTGTGTTTCTCAGCTGAATTTTTCGAGGGTCAAGACATATGACATATCGATTTTCGTGAGTGATCTGGGAAAGAGAGAGCATCAATGGTGATGGGGGAGGTATGTGAGCAAGCACTGGGTCAGCTTTGGTCACTGCTCCTTTTGCACTCTGGTATCCCTTACACACATAGGTTGTCCTATCAGTAAGAAAATGTGATTTAAGTATTTGCTGAGGAAGAATAATGAGAAATACTGGACTATATAAGATAATTCCTCCAATTTCTTCATATTTTGTTGTCTTCATATCCCTGTGGATGATTTGGCAAAACTTCTGAGGATACTAAAAAATGTAAATTTCCTCACCTCCTCGATAATGGTATTGACCAAATAACTTAGTTTTGATAAATGGAGCATTGACAGAAAACTTAAATATATTAATGGATTTTGGCTTTCTTGGTATTCTTCCCTTAAGTTTTAAGAATGTATCTTAAGAGCAAGAGAAACATGTAAAGTGGATGAAATTGGTGCCGGATTTCAATAGTCAAATGAACGGTTTGAAAAAGCCAGTTTAGCACAACGTAAATCAGCAAAACTGCAATGGTCCCATAAATCTATTCAATAAGATCGGTTTATAATGTATTGAAGGAAGAGGTAGAAACAGTTGTTATATAACACTGCAGTGGGAGCTAACTAATTCTGCTTCAGCTGTCATCTGTAAACAAATGGATTTTAAAAACCCTTCACTGAACATCATTTCAAAAACAATATTTTGCTTGCATTATAACACTAGACATTGCTGTACTTGAATAAATACTAATAGAATACTAAATTGATCAAGATTTGGCTTAATAGGCTAACTCATTACAAATAAAGGACCTGGGTTAGGTTTCATTTGTGTGTGTGTGTGTGTGTGTGTGTGTGTGTGTGTGTGTGTGTGTTGTGTGTGTGTGTGTGTTTTGTTTTGTTTTGTTTTTTCAGCTTGGTACAAGTTAGAGTCATTTAGGAAGAGGGGAACCTCAACTGAGAAAATGCTCCTGCCTGCCTGACGTGTGGTCATCTTTGTGGGGGCATTCTCTTGATTAATGATTGATATGGGAGGGCTAGCCCATTTGCGGTGGTCCTGGGAAATACAAGAAAGCAAAAGGAGCAACCCAGCAAGACAGCAAGCAGTATCCCTCCATGGAAGTAGAGACTTCAGCTCTTGCTTCCAAGTTCTTGCCTGGAGCTCCTGCCCTGACTTCCTTCAGGGATGGTAATGGACTTTATTGCAATAGTAGAAAGCTAAGGAAGACAAGGGACAACCTGGAGAACACAATGTTCCTTGCCATTTTCCATACTCCTCTGTATAATTATTATACAAAGATATTTAATTTTCTTATAAAATTGAATGCATTTGTAATTAAATATTAACCCTGTGAAAATCCTTTGCGGAGTTGGGGATTTAGCTCAGTGGTAGAGCGCTTGCCTAGGAAGTCCAAGGCCCTGGGTCCTCAGCTCCAGAAAAAAAAAAAGAAAAGAAAAGAAAATCCTTTGCAAAAGTGAGACAAATACAGCATCTGTGTGGCTCTAACCACATACTATTATCTAAAAGAGATTTATTTGTGAGAAAAAATAAACTATCTAGATTTCTACCTTGCATGCCCACCTCAGACAGTTATGCAACAGCTGGTTCAAACTTCCAACAAACTCTGAGAAGAAGCAGATATTTTCTTAATCTGGTCATAAGTAAGTTAATGTTAGTCATTTAAAAGGTGTTGTCCAATTATTTCTTAAATTTGCTTCTGCTCAGTTTCTTTATAGTCCCTTACAGTGGATTAAAAATTAGTCTCTAATTTTCCTTATTGTCTCCCTATGTTGGGCTTTTCTAATATGTGACAGCTGAAGAGTTCTTCTTAAAAATGTAGGGGTCTCTGGGGTCCACATTTTCTTGACTATACCATGTTGAGTCTATAACTAATATAAACTCACCATTTGACTAATAAATTTCAGGCTAAATGTATTGACTAAAATTAGACTAGCAAACAAGAAGGTAGCACACAGATAATGTGATTAAGCTTTACTCTTTTAATCTTAAACTGAACTTATATAATTATGCTCAACCAACTTCATTAGTTACTGTCTTCTTGTAACAAAAATGAGTATGACAACAGCAACTTAGAGAAGACACAGTTAACTTTGGTTCACAGTTTGAAAGGGATTCAGCCCATCACGGCAAGAAGGCATGATGGGAGTATCTGTAGGTCAGAAGCCAAGGTCTCTAAACACTAGTGCTTAGCTGGCTTCCTCTCCTTTCTTCTTTTTATTTAGTCTGAAATCTAGATGATGGATGGTGCTATCTACATACAGAGTAGGTTTTCCTCTTCAGTTAATCCTCTCTGGAAACATTCTCACAGACATGCCCAAAGGTTGGCCTCCAGGTAATACTAAATTTTAGTCAATTTGATAGGTAATTCAGGTTATTCCCACATATGAAAGACAATTCACAGTATATATATATGTATATATATATATATATATATATATTCTAATGGAATGAAAAGTGCATTCATCTGTAGAATAAGAATTAATGAATTTCAAACCCCAAATTTTCCACATTTCTAAACAAATAGAAACTTCAAAAAAAAAATCTCTAAAAGCAGTGGTAATACTATGAACCTGAAATACAGTTCATGTTGTGGTCACCCCCAAACATAAAATTATTTTCATTGTTACCTCATAAATGAAGTTTTGCTACTGTTATTAGTGGGAATGCAAATAGGTGTGTTTTCCTATGTTCTTAGGTGACCCTTGTGAAAAGGTCATTAGACCCCAAAGGGATCACAAACCACCAGCTGAGAAACACTATGCTACAGCATTACATAGCAAGCAACAAATAGGTAAATTTACTATTTGATGAAATTGACTGTTTGATGAATTTTGAAAATAACTTCCAGCTTTAGTGCTGTGAAGTCTAAGAGGTAGAAAGCCTGTGTTTAGCCATGGAAACACAGCATCAATTATAAGAGGTTTTCTGTGATTGACAAGGAACTGCTAAGAAGTACCACTCTCTTTCCTACCCACAGATGCACTTAGCTTAATAACCACAATAACACAAAGTAACCCAACTCAAAAGACTTACTTCAGTTTACATACAATGGGATTGCATGCTGCATAGAGCAGCAAGTGTCCCCAGGGGCTGAAGAGTCAGCATAGCAGGCAGGCAACAGGCAATGCAAGCTCTCCAGCCCCATGAGCTCATCCAACTGTGACACCTGCTCCACCTATTGAGTCAACCTTGTGGTGGGTGGGGGCTGGAAAAGAAGTGAGTGACAAATGTGTTTTCCACAAACCAAAATAGATTCTGGCATATTAGCTCATAAGAGTTTTCTTTTTTTTTCCTTATTTGACTCTTCTCAGAAAAAAAACTGAGATAAAATGTTTATCATACAAAGATTTTTTTTTCATACAAGAACACTCTTTTGGAGGTTCAGACACAATTCTAGGCCCTGCTGCAATACAACTTCAAAATAAAATTGGTCTGATTTCTTTTCCCATTTTTAATTAAGGCAGTATATGACGTTAATTTTCCCTCAATATTTACTTTCTACTTTTTAGTTAAAACAAACCAACAAGCATGGTGACAACTAAGCTTTAAACAGGTCACAAACCAGCCTAGAAAATGAAAGAAGTCCTTTTCTTGCACAGTGTAGACACCTATCATTGCTTTCCTTTTCACGTTACATTTATAAGAGCAAATTCTTAGCATTCTCTGTTACCATACTGTTAATCTATGGATTAAAAGTTTTTAATTAAATAATAGAAGATATGTTGATTCTCTAAGTGTTCATTTCTGAGGTCATCACCTCTTTAGGATAAAATGGAAAGCAAACATTTATAATATCTTTATAAAGACCCATTTAGCCAAGGTTTTCCCCAATTTCGATGTTATAATAATTACTATCATGTTTATTTGTATTTAATTGACAACAACAGTCATATAACTCCATCTTGCTTTAGCAGTTGGGGGGCGGGGTGGGAAAATGGCTCAGCAGTCAAGAGCACCGGCCGCTCTTCCAAAGGAGCAGTTCCCAGCACCTACATGGTAAATCACAACATTCTATAACTCTAGTTCAAGCAGATCCAGTGACCTTTCCTGGACTGCATGGGTACTGCATGCAAATAGTGAACCAACGTATACATAGGCAAAACACTTGTACACATAAAATTATAAAATTTAGCCATTCTGTGCTAAATTCAAAAATATAAAAGGAAGAAAGAAAGGAAAGGAAAGAAGGAAAGAAAAGAGAAAGGAGAAAGATAAAAAGAAAAAGAGAGAAAGAAGGAAGAAAAGCAATGTAGTCTTAAAATAAAATAGCAAGCTGTAGTTGTGGCTCAGTGGTACAGAACTTGCTTATCATATGCAAGGCTCAGGGTTTGACCTCTAGTGCCAGGGGGAAAAAGTGTGTGCATGTATGTGCCTTTGTACATGTACTTAAGAACTAATCTGGTTTTCTTCTGTCTGGAAATGTGTCACTGTTTTCCCCCCTAAATTTTTCATACATGTTCTCATGTCATTGAAAATAAAAATCATATAAATTACTTAAAATTTTATTTTTCAAATTACATTGATAATCATTTTTGAATTTTTCTAAAATAAAGACAAAGTAGAATAGTCTTCCATAAAACATGTAAAAATGTGTTTATCTTTCAAAGGCTTAAGTGTAAAGCATTTCTGTAAAGAAAATGAGATACTTTTCCTCATAAATTGGTTTGGTAAGCTTTTCAATTTGTCTTCTTTTTGTACTAGTGCTAATCAATTAATTCCTCAAGCATAGCACAAAATATTCAGTATGCCCATTTTTGCCCATCTTTACAGAGCCTTCATTTCCCACCATCCTGTGGCCCTTATTTTTGGTGATAAATGTGAGACATTGGTATTTTAGATTAATTTCACTGGACAATCAGTTTTTAAGCTGAGGAATTTATTTCCAAATTGCATTAATAAAATTAATTTCTTCACTTAATTTTCTCAGTGCTCTTAAGTAACACAGCTTATCCCTTCATCAAGTTATGAGCTGTATGCCTTTATTTGACATAGACGAGCCATCCACACAGACTTTCCCATTTTTCTCAAACAGAAATACATTGCATACATCTACATAAACTATGTAGTTTAAAGTAATGTATTATCTGCAAGAAATTTGAAATCAGCATGATTATATCTCTTCTACCTTGTTGACATATTTGTGTCCCTTTGTGTGTGGAAGACCATTTTAACTTTGCTTTTAAATGTAAAATAAAAATCCAATAGAGTCAGGCGGTGGTGATGCACACTTTTGATCCCAGCACTCGGGAAGGCAGAGGCAAGCAGATCTCTGTGAATTTGGAGTCAGCCTGGTCTACAGAGTGAGTTCCAGGACAGGCTCCAAAGCTACACAGAGAAATCCTGTCTCAAAAACAAACAAACAAAAATCCAATAGAACTATAAATATAAGTTCATATTTTCATATGCATCCAGTAATTCTCAAGCCCAAAGCCCAAGATTTTCTATTTTGGGGACGGTAGTTCTGCTGTTTATTTAGGAAACACATTTAAATCAGTTTTTTTTTTTTCACTCAGCAAGCTTTCCTAAGATATGTTATCATGGCAGAACCGGTGAGTATCTTCCACATCACAGGTTTCCTTTGTGTTTGAACAATATTTCTCCATCTTTTCAACTTCTTCACCAATTCAACTTTTCACTGTCTTCATGACTCCTATTGTTAGTTCCTCTTTCTTAATTAATTTAATGATGTGTAGTGTTCTTTTATATATTATTTTTATTAGTTCTTTGAGAATTTCATACAATGTATTTTTATCATATTCACCCTTCACCCAATTCCTTACAGATTCAGCCCACCTTCCTTACCTTTCCAACTTCTTTATTTTTTAGGCATAGTCTAATTGCTTCTGCCCATATACCCTTGGATGTGTGACCTTCCAGTGGAGCGTTTCTGACCTCTCAACCGTATCACAGGGGTTACAATAGATGGAGGTTAACATTGAGACCCATGGCCAATCCAGTTACAGAGAAGACAAGAGTACAGAAAACTCAGCCCCAAATGAGGCATCTGTATCACACCCCTCCCTCTGGTAGCTCAGGTTTCCTACAAGAAGAGAGGGTAGAAAGAGTGTAAGAACCGGAGGCAGAGTGTGACTACAAAGAAACAGTGTTCTCCACATAGCAGGGTGGCTGCACATTCCAGTTCACAGAGGTTGTGGCAGCATGCACAAGGCCTGTGCAAGCTCAAGCTAGACTAATTTCTCAGCATGGAGAAGGGAAGCATGACTAAGTCCTTCATTTAGCTGACGTGCTTTGGGTAATTGTTATTCAGTGCTCTGCCTTGTGCTTCATCTTAACTTTTGACTCTCCAGAAATACAATCTTATCTAATTTTCAAGAATTTCCACTCTGTTTTTTTGTTTTTGTTGTTGTTGTTTTGTTGTGCTTTTTTATCTTTTCTTTCTGATGTGTAAATATTTGTGTGTGTTTACATGTTCAGATGTATGTGGGCACGTGTGTGTGTGTGTGTGTGTGTGTGTGTGTGTGTGTGTGTGTGTGTG
>CABHPR010122001.1:0-15311 GCA_902168415.1 Peromyscus melanophrys | reverse complement strand
CACACACACACACACACACACACACACACACACACACACACACACACTGACAAAACGAAATCATGATTGCAGAACACTGGTCTCCAACCTTTCACATCTGAAGGTGCTGCTGCTAAATGTCATTGCTAGTTGCTAGGTTATGCTTAATTTATGCCAGAGGAAACCTCTACTCTTCTCACACATCCACAAAAATAAGCAAGTTCACCTGATGGTCATTAAAAAATGAAATATACTGAGAAGTTATATTCCACAAAGGAGATTCTAGACTTAGAGAAAAATAATTTGACCTATTTATAGAACAGAATATACAGGGTATGTTTATAAAATTGTATTATAAAAATGATTTTTACATGTTCCTTGATCCTAAACTATCTTTATTTAACCACAATTTAAAAAAAAAAAAGAACAGCTGTTGCCAGCGTGAATTGTAACAAATATTGCCGAATGGAAGTTTAATTAATTGTTAAAAAATAGTGTTTGTATGGACAATGCCAAAATAAATAAATGCTACAAAGAACAAAAGCTTAGCATGCAGTTTGCATTGCACTCACAACACACGTTTTTATCACTGGTAATATTTTACTACAAATCTATTATGGACAAGGCATTAGCATTATTCAGATTGTAATAGATTCTGTTAAGTATATTTTCTCAGGTGGCTGGGAGGAGAGACATGCCAAGAGGAGTTATAAAGAGGACTGTAGTTTAAGAGTCCCAATGCTGTAGTGTCAGCCATGGAGGGTATTAGTATTTCCACTACAATTTTAATTTTTTCATAATTATTTACTCCCTAAATTCAGAGAAAGCCAACCTTCTGCCAAAATCATGAACTTCTATTCAAAATTATGAGAGTTCTTATATAGAAACAGAAATTTCTGTGTTCAAATATTTCCATAATTCTCATATTATTTCTTAAATAATTTAAATTATTGCTTAAATAAAATATTTAGAAACAATACCAAACCCCTATTATGCATTTTTTAAATCTGTGATACCCATATATATCTCTTATTTATTTTTATTATTGTGTGTAGGAAATGAATGTTGTAAAGCATGTGTGGAGGTCAGAGAAAAAAACTGAGGAGTGGATTCTCTCCTACCTTCATGTGGTTTCCAGGATTGAAATCAAGTTGCCAGGCTTAGACGCTAAGTGTCTTATGTGCTGAGCCATCTCACCACTCCATGTTGTATTTTTAATCCTGCTATCTTAATGGATTTTCCTTACACGTTTTATAAACATGTGACATTAGTTTGCTGTGGATATCACTCTGAAAGCTGTGAATGTGTTACTCTGATTTGGTTGATAAATAAAATGTTGATTGGCCAGTATCCAGGCAGGAAGTATAGTATAGGCAGGACAAGCAAAGAAGAGAATTCTGGGAACAGGAAGGCTGAGTCAGGAGTTGCCAGCCAGACACAGAGGAAGCAAGATGTAAAAGTACCGGTAAGCCACAAGCCACGTGGCAACTTATAGATTAATAGAAATGGGTTAATTTAAGATATAAGAACAGATAGCAAGAAGCCTATGATGGCCATACAGTTTGTAAGTAATGTAAGTATCTGTGTGTTTAATTGGGTCTGAACGGCTGCAGGCCTGGGCAGAACTGGAGAAAACTCCAGCTACATTATTTCATTCATGAATTTCCACATCAAATAGTAAAATTTCAATAGAGTCACACACTTGCTTCTCTAATACAATTACTTCCAAACTCTGATGTGTTTGTCTCTCCTATGCACTTATTTATATGTCTCATAGTATTGCTTTATATTCTAGCTTCAGTGTTGTACAGTTTAAATTTATCTTATTACTTAATCTCTTGCTACTAAGTAGCATATGGGTAGGAGGAAATAGCTAATATTTTTAAATTAATCTTCATTTGGGAAGTTAAAAGTTTTTTGGGGTTTTGTTATTATTTTGTTTTGTTTTGTCTTCTTTTCTTTTGTTTTTTTTTTTAAGACAGGGTTTCTCTGTGTAACCCTGGCTGTCTTGGAACTCACTTTATAGACCAGACTGGCCTTGAACTCAGAGATCCATCTTCCCTTGCCATCTGTGCTGGGATTAAAGGCATGCACCATTACATCCGACTACAATATAGCATTTATATCATGGCCAATTCATTAAACCTAAAAGAGACAACTAAGAAGGGAAATCTATACCTGAGACCAACAGAAAGAAGAAACCAGGGCCCAAGTGTGATGTTGTTTCATGGATACTTTGTCAGGGAACTAAGCTCTGTCAGACTAACAAAAGCCAAACAGTCAACTCTGGAAGAAACATTTCAACTATTTCATGTTGTATGCCCAGAAAATTCCATTACAATGTTTGTTTTCACTTATATACATTGTGCATAAAATGCTTTCAGTTATTTATGGTTTAAATTATAGTCTTCTTTCAAGATGCCAATATTATGCAGTTTGGGGAATTATCCTAAATGAAATAGCAATGACTTCACCAAATAGATTAGCTGCTGGTCTGCTGAGACAAAATATCTGATAAAGTGAAGAAAGGAAACAGTTATTATGATTTACAGTTACAAAGGCTACAATCCCTCCTTGCAAGGTATGACAAGAAGAGCAGGAAGTAGCTGGTCACACTGCTTCAGTAAGGAGGCAGGAAGGGATGAATTCTAAAATTCAGCTAGCCTTCTCCATTTGATGCAGTCCTGGACTCCAGTCATATGAATGCTGATGTTTAACACTGAGATGGGTTTTATTACCTCAGTTACTCCAATGAGAACAATTCCTTACTAACACGCCAGAGGTGTGTCTTTTCAGTGGTTCTAGATAATGTTTAGTCAACAATATTAACCATGTCATTGGCTGGAACATGTTTATGCCATGTGCCTTAGCTAACCAACAACTGGCCATTCTTTCTGAATAATACTAAGTTTACGTAATTTGTAAATGGGAAGCGGTAGTGTAAAAGTCTTACCCCTGAAATCTAGGGGAACAAAAACAGTGAAGTTAACACACACTAAGATTTTACTCTTCAAGAGACATGGTCTATAAACAAACTTAATTAGCCGGTGAGTGTAGGTGGAGTTTTCCTGTCCTGTAGCCACTCTCAAATAATGACTCCAAGGCTTAATATTAACTATAAATGCTCAGCCAATAGCTCAGGCTTATTACTAATGATCTCTTACATTTTAAGTTAACCCCTATTCTTTATTTATGCTCTGCCGTGTGGCAGTACCTGCTTTCAACACAGTATGATCCTCTCCTGCTCCTCTGCATCTGGCTGGCCACTCTCTCTGACTCTGCCCTTCCTCATCCCATCATTCTCAGTTATCTTGTTCAGCTATTGGTCAGTCAGCTTGTTTATTAAACCAATAATAGTGCTGTATATTCACACAGTGTAAAGGGATATTCTATAGCATGGGAGATCTATGTAGCTAATTGTGGGTGAAACACTGTTCTTCATATACACAAGGCATACAGGACCAGAAGGGGCTAAGGTGGAGTGCAGTGGGCCAATAGAACCACTAGAAAAGAACCAACAAGTTCCTTTGCCCCATATACCAGAACCATGGGGAACATAGAAAATGAAAAGACCAGAAGCTCCCACTTGCCCCTATTCCATACTGCACTATATGCAGGCTTGTCTTTATCCATTCTACTTCTTTCTCACTCATAATCTTAATTACCAAAATTAGAGTATATGCTGTACTATCTTTGGTTGTTTATCCTCCAATGGTTATTGAAGCTAAAGAGACCACTATTGTTAATGGGCTAGAATGACATTTGCTCAGTGGCAATATCAAGCAGCTATGGTTGCTCTTGTAGTTCATATCCTACTCAGGGTATAATGTGGAGTTTACACAAGGCACCCTGAGCTCCTAGACTGAGAGAATACTTTCTGAATTACACACTCAATTCTACCACAATCAATTTTCCCTTGAACACTGTCAATATTTAAACTAAAACAATTTAGCTGATAAAAAAATAAACCAAGAAACTAAATAACACCAGATGCATAAATCTCAGTGCAGTAACATAAGAAACATGAAAGACCAAGACAGCATAAGTTTTCCTAAAGTTTTTCACCCTCTATTAATGGTATTTAGTGAGAATCAGAAGATATCCCTGATAATTCAAAACAACCATTATAGGTATAATCAAAGACACAAACAGCTGACTTAGATAAAGAAGGTGACCCATGCTAGACCTTTTGGAGAAAAATAGACTGATGTGATTGAAATGACAAACAGAGTGAGGAAAACACAGTACAGTATTTCAGCAAGAAGAAGACAAGATGGCTGAGCTTGAAGCAAAGGTAGAGAAATTGAAACAAGGGTAAAATTTTAAGAAGATACTAGTAGAAATAGCAAGATATATACAGTACCCAGAAACAAGTTACATACAGAGAAAAGGGGAAATAATCTTGTTCTAAATGCATAGAAATTATGTTTAAAATGACAGCAATTTTTTTCAAAGGTAGAAGGCAGAAAAGAGGGAAAAGGAGGAGGAAGAGGAGGGAGAGGAGAAAGTGATGTGGGAGAATATTCTTGTACACTGGTTTAATAAAATGCTGATTGGCCAGTAGCCAGGCAGGAAGTATAGTACAGATGGGGTAAGCAGACAAGGAGAATGCTGGGAAGAAGAATGGCAGAGTCAGGGGTCACCAGCCAGACACAGAGGAAGCAAGATGACAAGGCAGAACTGAGAAATGGTACCAAGCCGTGTGGCTAAACATAGATAAGAATTATGGGTTAATTTAAGTGTAAGAACTAGTCAGTAATAAGCCTGAGCTAATGGCCGAGCAGTTATAATTAATATAAGCCTCAGTGTGTTTACTTAGGTCTGAGTGGCTGTAGGACCAGGTGGGACACAGGAAAACCTTCAGCTACAAGAAGCAAAAAGAAGGAGAAGAAGGTGGAGGAGGAAGAGGAGGGAGAGGAGGAGGAGGAAGAGGAGAAAGAAGAGGAGAAGGGGAAGGTGGTAATCCAAATAGAGGAGGCATATAGGACAGCAAACAAAAAGACCAAAACAGAACCTTCCTTTGTCATAATACAATTTAATTACTAAATACAAAGAATAATGTAGGCATATTGAAGACAGCAAGACAGATTGCATAAATGATCATCCTATCAAAAAGCAATCTGTAAATTCAATCCAATCCCAATAATAATTCTAACTCAATTTGCCACAAAAAGAACAAGAAAAAAATCTTAAAATTTACGTGGAAGCACACAACAGATCTAAAAACTTCTAAAGCAAAGCTAAGCAAGGGGAACGCTCTAGGATGTATCACCATACCTGATTTTGTGTTATTCTACAGATCATATTAACAAAATCAGCATGGTGCTAGCACAAACACACAAACATAGATCAATGGGCACAAGCTCACACAGCCATAGCTACTGGATCCTGATACAAAACTCAAAGACTTAAACATAAAACCTGAAACTATAGAGGAAAAAATAAGAAGTACAATTCAAGATTTGGCATCAGTTAAGAATTGTCTAAATTAAACAACTCCAGTCTCTAGGAAACAAGGTTTGTAATTGACAAATTGCACGTCGTAAAATTCAAATAAATAATTCTATATAACAAAGTAAGTACCAATTTAGTGAAGAGGCAGCATATAGCATGGAAGAAAATCTCTGCTTGTTGTATATCCAATAGAGGGCCAATGTAGAGAATATACAAAGAAGTTAAACAGGTAAGCAGAAGGAAAATAAACAATCCCATCAAAAAATATGCTATGAAACTGAACAGAAGTTTGTGAAAGAAAAAATACAAATGGCTAATTAACATTTTAAAGATCTTCAACATCATTACCTATCACAGAAATGCAAATTCAGCCAACTTGGAGATTCCACCTCACTCCAGTCAGAATGGCTATTATCAAAAAAAAAAAAATTAAAATGAAATGTTAACAAAAATGTGAGAAAAGGTGCAGCTTTTTTCTACTCTTTTTCTTGCTCTTTGGGGGGTCTGCCACCCAGCTCCCAAATAACCGTACGTGGAGACTTAATTATTTCTTACGAATGCCGTGCCTTAGCTTGGCTTGTTTCTTGACATCTTTTCTTAAATTATCCCATCTACTTTTTGTCTCTGGGTCTTTATCTTTCTCTATTCTATATACCTTTCTTTACTTCTTACTCCCTAGATTGCTGTGTAGTTGGGTGGCTGGCCCCTGAAGTTCTCTTCTTCCTTTTCTTGCTCCTCCATCTTCTCCTCCTAGATTTCTCCTTAAGTCTGCCTTCTCAGCTGTATGGAAAGAGATGTCCACAGAGTGTCCAATTTCAATCTAAGTAAAACTTTAAAGAAAATTAATTATATCTTCTTATCCAATGCAAACTATCACTTAAACATATAGAACAAAACAAGGTCTTTTAATAAAGGGTGTGGTGGTTTGAATAAGAATGGCATCCTTAGGCTTGTATGTTAGAATGCTTGCCTTCTGTTGGAGGAAGAATTTTGGAAGAATTAGGAGGTGAGGCCCTGTTAGAAGAGATGTGCCATTCGGGCTTTGAGGTGTTGAAAAGCATGCACCAGGCCCAGTCTGACTCTCTTTCTGCTGTGTGCAGTAAGATCTCAGCTACTGCCCCAGTGCCATGCCTGCCTGCTTACACCATGCTTCCCACCAGGATGTAAATGGACTAATCTTCTGAAACTGTAAGCAAATCCCCAACTTAGTGTTTCCTTTCATGGGTTGCCTTGGTCATGGTGTCTCTCCACAGCAATAGAACTGGGACTTAAGACAAAGGTAGAAGCTAGAAAAGATGGATAAAGCCACCAACACTTATGGCATTCACTTTGGTAAAGATGAAGAAAAGAGAAATTAAAAAAAAAAAAAAAAGTCCGGGCAGTGGTGGCCCACGCCTTTAATCCCAGCACTCAGGAGGCAGAGGCAGGTGAATCTCTGTTCTCTGTGAGTTCGAGGCCAGCCTGGTTTCCAAAGCGAATTCCAGGAAAGGTGCAAAGCTGCACAGAGAAACCCTGTCTCATAAAACCAAAAAAAAGAAAAAAAAAAAGAAAAGAAAAGAGAAATTAAGAAAGGCTGTAAACGCTAAGATCAAAGGGTATTCAAGATGATGCAGTGTTCTAACTATCCATGCTCACCTTGATAATTTGGGGATTACAATATGTAGAATGAGAAAATTGGATGGTTTAAGTGGTTTTAAATATAAAACCTGGGCTGGAGAGAAGGCCTTCCTTCCAAGACTGAGAACCTGAGTTCTCCAAAAAGCCACATGTTTAAAGCAGTGCTTCTCAACCTTCCAAATGCTGCCACCCTTTACACAGTTCCTAATGTTGTGGTGACCCCCAACCATGAAATTCTTTCATTGCTGCTTCCTAACTGTAATTTTGCTACTGTTGAGAATCATAATGTAAATATCTGATATGCAGGATATCTGACTTGTGATCCCCGGAGGGTTCACTCACAGGTTGAGAATCACTGCTGTAAAGAGTCAGACTCCCTCAAATTTTCCTCATAAATCCACATGCATTCTGTGACAAGCCTGCAACCATCTGACACATATAACTATCTTTGTTTTAATTAACAAAAGGGGCTGCAGCACACATGCATACACACACACACACACACACACATGCATGCACACACGCACATACACACATACACACACTCATACACACACATGCAGAAATGCATGCACATGCATATTTTTAAAATCAAATTAAATATAGTAAACCAAAGCTGTTAGGGGGAGAGATGCATTAAAAAAATGTCAGTTTTACAAAAAAAAAAGTCTGAAAATGATAATTCCATATGTTTCAACATGATATGTTAAGTCGTTAGCACTCAACCATAGATAGTGGGACAGTCAAGAAATAAGCATTCAAACATACCAATGAGTGGATTATTTAAAAAGAACAAGTTTGAACCAGCACTATTTTTGTTAACAAATTTAGTGATGTTTCCTGATATGTCCTCAAGAGAGGTAGCTAGAGCCCTGAAATATTATTCAGAAGATGGGCCTTCACCATGACAGCAGTTTGACACACCACGGAGTCAAACGTGTGTAAACAAAGGTTCTACTTCTCTGGGGCCAAGGGCAGTTCCTCAGGCAGAGCATGCTGATCTGAGCTTAGCTTTTCTCACAGCTGTGGCAAGGCTTTAGGAAGGAACTCGGCATAATTTATGTTCAGCCAATTTAATTTTTAAAGGGCAGGCCTTGGAGGTTTAGCATATCTAAGCCTGAATTAACAGGTTTGCAGCAAGGGCTGAGGCAAGCTGCTCATCACACTGGCCAGTACCAGCACACACCAAACCCCTAAGGCAGTCTACTACATGCTTGAGAGGCTCGTTCTCCATGGCGCAGACAGAATAACATCCCGTAGGCTCCCAGTGAAAAAAGGGGTTGCACCAGCATTTAAAATTGATCCTTAGAGCCAAGTGGAGGGGGGGGGGTGGAAACAAAGCTTTCCAAAGCATGAGGAGAGTTGGAATGAGCGTCAGCTGATGTCACTGTCAAGCTTCGAAGGAAGAAGAGGCAGACAAGCCCATAGGAGACAGTCACACTGAATAGAACTCCTGATCTCTAAAATGAAAAGCGACCCTGGAGCCCCTCATCAAGCAGCACCCTGGTGTACATGCCTGGGAAGCTCTGGCTCTGCACAGTGGACACTTGCTGAATTTGTTGCCTTTCCTAACATGCTGGAAAGAGACACTTTCCTTTCTGACTTTCTCTTTCCCCTAAAATTCAAAGGGCATATTCAGTTTGCTCACACTGCCCTGAACATTAGTTTCAGATCCCAGATATGAGAGGCTATGTGAAGAAATAGCCTCAGAAATATTTAACAAGAACCATGTCAGTCTAGGAATTAAATTCCTCATTAAGAGTTACAGATAGTATGTGGAAGTTAAGTAACTAAGACATCTTTAAGTATATATACATATATATATGGATTAAATTTATAATAACTTAAGTGAATTAATAATTATTTTTTCTTTAAGGATAGTACACCCTTGAGTTTATCAGTACTTTCCCATATTCTCCTCTTCTCCTAACATAAACTCTTGGGGGTTTTGCCCCTTCACACTGCTTAAGAACATCTTTGAAAGTGTATATATATATACGAGTTGCTTTAACTAAAGGCTGGGACTTGTGCACAATGGCTTTCTCTACGGTGCCTTTGATCTTTCAATATGACTCAGGAAACTAAAGCAGGTGACACATAGTCACTAAAGTTATCAGGGGGTTATCAGACATTCCTGAGGTAATACTTATCCCCCCAGGGTGACAGAAATCGTATGTAAAACATGAATATTTTAATTTCACTTATTCATTATAAACTTTTCCAAAGAAAGGGAAGTGACACAGTGAAAGAAAACATTCCGCTGCCCTTGCGGTCTGTCACAAACCTTCCTTTGACATTCTACCACCAGGGGCACCCGCAAGACACTGAACTCAAATCTGCCCACAAAGTCAGTTTTTATGTAAAAACAAAAACAAAACAAAACAAACAAAAACCAAAAACCCCAATCTCTTAATAAGAACTGGCTTTCCCAAATTTGTTCATACCTAGTTTAAAAATATGTTTAGCTGCTCTTTGACAACTTCATACCTATATACAGTGCATCTTGAACATGAACCCCCACTAGTGCTGTGGGATGGTCTGTATGTTGTAGCATGAGTCTTAGAGAGTCTTATTAATAAAATCAAACCTGAGGCCAGTTATTGGGGCGAACACTGGAAGGTCAGAGAGACAGAATAAGCCACAGCTATCTCACCTCACCGGATCCTCAGCTGGTCTTGCTTCCTCAGACTGGAAGCCTCTATGTCCTCATATCCAAATGACTCTCAGCTGAACTGCTGCTAGAAGCCTGAATGCTTAACCAGGCCAAATGCTTCTCCAGGCCAAATGCTTCTAGTTTCTGGTCCTCACGCTTTATATACCGTTCTGCTTTCTACCTCACTCCCTGGGATTAAAGACGTGGGTCACCATGCCTGGCCGTTTCCAATGTGGCCTTGAACTCACAGAGATCCAGAGGGATTTCTGTCTCTGGAATGCTAGGATTAAAGGCGTGTGCTACCACTGCCTAACCTCTGTTTAATATTGTGGCTGTTCTGTCTCTGACCCCAGATAAGTTTATTAAGGTACACAATATTTTGGGGAACACAATACCACCACAGTATGTCAAATCTGTTGCTCTGATTGGTCAATAAATAAAACACTGATTGGCCAGTGGTCAGGCAGGAAGTATAGGTGGACTAACAGAGAGGAAAAAAGGAGAGAACAGGAAGCTGAGTGGGAGAAACTGCCAGCCACCGCCAGGACAAGCAGCATGTAAAGATGCCGGTAAGCCATGAGCCACATGGCAAGGTATAGATTTATAGAAATGGATTAGTTTAAGATATAAGAACAGTTAGCAAGAAGCCTGCCACGACCATACAGTTTGTAAATAATATAAGTCTCTGTGTTTACTTGGTTGAGTCTGAGCGGCTGTGGGACTGGCAGGTGACAGAGGTTTGTCCTGACTGTGGGCCAGGCAGGAAAACTCTAGCTACACACTTCCCACCCCCATAGACACGTTTCTCAAACAACCACTTCTGACAATTTCATGTCTTCTTATTTTCTTAAAAAAAAGAAAAAACAAAAAACAAGAAAAACAAACAAAAAAATGCAGAATCTAATTAAAGCTGTTCATGTGTGCTTGAGTGTGAGGCTATCCACTGGAACATGGCAGCCTATAGGCACTATACCCCTAAAGAAAATTGACTATTCCTCCCCCTGCAACAATCAGCTGTCAGTAGCTGCTCAACAATGGGTGGAGCCTTGGCTACTTTGCCCCTTCCCCATCCATGCTAGAACTGGCTTTAACTTTTGCAGTTCACATGCAGATAACCATAGCTGCTGTGAAGTCATGAGTGGAATTCCCGTGTCCCAAAACCTGCATTTTCCAACATTCCTTTCCAACTTCCAGCTGGACAGAAGAGTTTCCATCCCTTTGGATGGAAGAGTTGGTATAGATGTCCCAATTAGGGCCAATCACTGACAGTTACTTATTCTCAGCCTCTTGAACAGTTAGGGGTTTTTGCATTTATTGCTGCCCACTGCAAAATAAACTGTTCTAACCAATGTTGAAAGCAGAGCTTAACTATGGTCATGAACATACATACTTAGAAGGCAGTTTAACAGGCTGACCATTTAGCAAACAACTGTAATAGGTTCTACCCTAGGGTCCATGACCTTCCCAGCTTTGGGCTGGTTTACTTACCAGGAACGAAGTCTCTTCTGTAAAACGACCTTAAATCCATCAGTCAGTGGATAGTTAAACCATATCATTCATGACACCAGTGCAATAATGAAAACATTCTGCCTGGAATGTCAGTATTGCAGCTGCATGGCCCAGTGCTGGGAAATAACACTGATGGCCTTTCTCTCCCAGCAACCTATGTAGCATCATCCAACACTGTGAAAGCTAGCTTGTAGAAGGAAGTTTTCTGGTCAGTTTCAGCTTGATTTCTCTATGTCCTGATTACAAATGGTTGTTTGGAGGGCCTATGGGCCTTCCTTGACCAATAACTTGTAGGAAGGTAGCCCATGGCTTAATTAAAATTTCTGTTTAATAACTCACGTCTACTGGGAGAAGCACTATTCACCCATGCAGAGTGCCTTCAATTGTATGTGAAATTTTTTTTTAAAAAAAAAAGGTTCTAAAAGAACAATTATAAATTATTTTAATTAACTTACAATGCAGCAGATTTCCATAAAGATTTTGTTACATCCCTTATTCTGGATAACTCACCACCTACCCATTGCTGTCTCTCATCATGTCTTCCCTCTCCACACTTAAATTATACTGACTTTTAACCTAATGGCATTGATAAAGCATAGCTAATATCGTAGCATGGTATTTTCTGGTTAAGACTTTTCTGTTTGTATTTGATAGGACATGGATTCCCTGTAAGAAACTATAGTAATTTTATTTTTTCTCTCAATGTCCCTTCTCTCTAGATCCCCTCCTGTAGTAGCCATGGTTTACTTCCCTGTCTCATTGATGCTAGGTTGTGTTGACATTTACTTCAACCCATGGAAGGTTAGTGGATGTGGCATAAAAGCCTCAAATGTGTGTTAGCAGTGTCCCCCAGTACTGGTAAACAACTTCCACCAAAAAAGATGCCCCCACATACAGAGATGCAATTGATCTAAAATAAGAACTGTCTTAAGGGCAAGCCTGCTAAAACCAGCCAAGACCATCTAAATCTAGCTACTCCCACAGAGACATGAATAACAAATATTCATTTGTGGGGCCAGCAAGATGGTTCAGTGGATGAGGTACTTGATACTAAACCTTGATATCTTAGTTGGATCCTTGTTACCCACAGTGTGGGAAGAGAAATTGTCTCCTACATGCTGCACTCTTAACTTCCACAGATGTACCCCCACACAAGTACACACACAATAAAGCAATCAATAAATATAAAAAGGAAATGTATTTATTGTTATGCACTAATGATGCATCACCATTGTTTGCTATTCAATATCATGGCACAGCATGTAATGGATACAGGAACTAAGTCTTACCCTTGTGAATCTGCCTGAGATTTTCAGTAAAGAGTCTCTGCTTCTGCTAGATTTGAGGTAGAAAATATACTTTAAAACCTCATAGGCAATCTTCAGGTTACAGTCCAGTTATCCCATGTTCAAATTTGGGGAAGGAACTAATATTGTGGAAAGAAGTACATGACTTAAAGGAGATTGGAAGGATGGCAATTCCTTTCCCTCCCGAAGTATCTTAGTTTTTCATGTGTAGATGAAGGTAATCCTTTGAGTCTGAGAGAAGAAAGGGATGACTAGTGCAGTGCAAATCTGAGGAAACAAAGAGATGCATCTCAGATGGAAAGAAGTGGATGCATACCACAAGCAAACATATATCCCCCCTAAACTTTTAATAGATAAAGCACTTCACCAGAGAATTGAAAATAGTCCTGAACTTAACTGGATTGCAAGTTATAAATCAAACTATTGAAAGCACATTCTGCAAATAGTCAGCCATAAAATATATAAAACAGTAACAGTTTGGTTAACTCATCTTTTACATTTGGCATAAATCACTGTAGATGATTACACTGTAAGGATTATTACATAGGGATATCAAGCAAAGATAAAATTATATCAGAGATTTTAATAGTAAGGGAAATCTAAGAAAATTTAGTGTAGAAGTATGAGCAACTTTTTAAAAAAGAGCCACTGTAGATGTAACCAACCGCCTTATTAAATAAGAAACACAGAGCCAATGTAAAGATGAAAGCCCAAGAGATCAGAGCTAAGAGCCTTACCCGCTTTTCTGCCAGCTAGCCTCTCCCGCCAAGAGACCTCTCCAAAAAGGGAGTTACTTCCTGTGCGTTTGTCTTATAAAGAGTCCTTGTTCTTCCTTCTCATTGGTTGTAAACCCAACTACGTGACTGCCTCGTCACTGCCTCTCTGTACAGACCTCCAGGTCTTCTATTTGGCGCCCAACGTGACTAGAATCCATAAGAAACCGCTTGAATCGGCTTGGCAGCGGGTCGCAGCTGGTCCGGTTTCCACCTTGGCGGTCGGCTCTGGAAGGCCGGCTCTCTAGCCGGGGCCAAGGTAGGTTTGGCCTCAGGCCCCAAGCGGTTAGCTTAAAAGCTGGTGCTACAAACAACTCAGGCCTGCTCTGCCGAACAGGGTCCCTGTCTGTAAAGGCAACGCACGTGGTTGGAGTTTAAGGAAACCTAGCCCAGGCTTGACTCTGCTCAAGCCGCAACACGTGGCTGGATTTAAGCTTTTAGTAGCTCGCTTTCTTGCTCTCTCTCTCTCTCTCTCTCTCTCTCTCTCTCTCTCTCTCTCTTTCTCAATAAACCTTGGACACTAGGTGGCTGTTTTGAAATTCCCTCCGATTTCTACTGTTCGGCGCGGATTTGGTAAGTCAATTAACATATCAGATATTTTAAAAGAAACTATTTAAAAGAGAAATTTTTTCCACATTAAAAAAAAATGGGTTTTCTGTGTGCATTGGAAGAAAATTGGGCTTTGTTTGCAATTTTAGGCAGTCTGACAATGGAACAACTGTATGGGATGATTAATATTGATCGGATTATGCAGTTTGTTACTATGTTTATACTCATTTTACTATTTAAAAAGATAGTCAATTTAAGTGCCAGGATGACAGTTTTAGAAAAACTTGTTAAACCTGAAAAAACTCAGACAGAAGAAATTAAGAGTGAAGTTGTGGATCATAAGGTTACAGAGAGAAAGCCTGTTTTCACACAGTCACCCTTAATTTATCCGGTAACCGTACAGCAGTTGCCTGATCAAATGACTACACAAAATATTTGGGCTCCAATTGATATGTTGAATTTACGAAGGTTTAAGGAGGCAATAGTATCTTATGGCATGCATTCCCCATATGTAAAGCAAATGTTAAACTCTTGGTCGACATATAATAGGATTACACCACAGGACTGGCGGGAACTGGCACAGGCTGTTCTGGAGCCAAGCCAACAGCTCCAGTTTCAACTTTACTTCAAGGATGAAGCTAAAAACATAGAAAAACAATGGAGGGATAAAGGAATACAAGTCTGCCAGGATCAGCTTATTGGAGAAGGCCAATATGCTTCAGTACACACACAATGTCTATATGATGACCATACCTTAATTCTATGTCGAACGGCAGCCTTGAATGCATGGGACAGAGTTGAGGAACCAGGAAAAAAAGCTGAGTCATTTACAAAAGTTACACAAGGCCCAAAAGAATCTTTCACAGATTTTTTACAAAGACTGGCTTCAGCAGTAAAGAGAATGGTCCCCGATTCAGAAGCTAGTCGGATAATAATTGAATCTTTGGCCTTTGAGAACGCGAATGCAGCATGCAAAAGAATAATCAGGCCATTAAAGGCAAGATCTGCACCCTTGGAAGATTGGATTAGAGACACAGTTAATGTGGAGGCTTATGAGCATGATGATATGTGGGTAGGAGAAGCAATTTCAAAAGGTTTGAGGAATGTTAGATGTTTTGGATGTGGAAAGCAAGGACATTTGAAAAGGGACTGTAAACAGGTCATTCCTAGGAACAATGTTTCTTCAAGGAACAATGGTAACAGAATGCCCCTTCCTTCTGGAGTATGCAGAAGGTGTGGTAAGGGAAAACACTGGACCAATGAATGTAGATCAACAAGGGACAGACAAGGTAATCCTTTGCCTCAGGCTTCGGGAAACTCCCAGAGGGGCCTCTTGGAGGCCCCCACAGCAAATCCAGTTCAAGCCTTTCCTGCAGTCGTAGAGGAAACCCCTGCTCAGAGCGAGTAAATAACCAAATGCCTATCGAAATAAATCATGCTGGTCAGGATGATGAAACAGAGAGAATAGAA
>CABHPR010122000.1:0-13107 GCA_902168415.1 Peromyscus melanophrys | reverse complement strand
TGATTGCTTTGTGCAGAATGAGTTTGCATTTTAAAACAATATATTAATACAAACTGTGCCTTATTTTAAAAACTGGTGCCAGGCCTGGTAGCACATTCCTGGAACCCCGGCTGTTCAGAAGGCTGAGGCAGGAGGATCTCAAGTTCAGTGCCTGCTTGGGCTACAGAATTCAAAGATAACTTAGGCAACCTTAAGATCCTGTCTCAAAATAAGAAGTTAATAAAACAGGGCACAGGGGATGGGCTTGGACTATAGCTCAGCAGTAAGCACCTTCCTAACATGTACAGGGCACTAGAGTCTTTCCCAGTATGCAAACAATGACGACTCCCCCACCCCCCCACCCCAAACCCTGAAGTCACTCAGATAATGATGAAACTAATGCTTCTTTTTGTAAATAGAGACTTACCTAGAGATACTTTCCTCATGTGTCTGTCAATCACTGGGCTTCAGACACAGTTCTGCTTAATGTCCTTCAACTTCAGACACAGTTCTGCTTAATGTCCTTTCAACTCTTATTCCAAACTTGCTCTTGTTTCTTATTCCTTCTCAAATACTGAATGGCAATACTACCCACTTTTTGAAAGCTACAGCACATATTCATACACACACACACACACACACACACACACACACACACACACACACACACACACACTTTGCGGGGAGTACTCAGCACTGAATCCAGGCCTTCATGTAAGTACTTTACATAATCACTCTATCACCGAGCTTCTCCTTCGCCCATATTTTTTTGAGACAGGGTTGCCATGTAACTTAACCTCAAAGTCACCATCCTACTGCCTCAGTTTCCAGAGTTCTGGGATGACAGGCACATGCTGTCACACCTGCTGACAACCCATATTTTAGTCTGTAGTTTTGAAATCCTCCAGCATTCATCTGGTCCCTGGTATTGCCAGTCACACCTCTGACTACCCTTGACCATTATCTTCATAATGCCACAGTCATCTTTCTCAAACTCAAGTCTCCCTCTGACATTCTCTTGCTTAAAAATGTCCTTCAGCTCCCATAAAAACTGAGATCTTCAGAAGTTGATTTTCTCCCGCAGGTATTTTCAGCCGTATCTAAGAAGACAGTGCTTCTGACTGGATTAGAAGTCATTTGGATGGATGAAGAGATTGTGGAGGATTTAATCAGCATCCACTTCCAAAGGAAGAATAATGGAGGTGGAGAAGTAGACACGGTCAAGTGTTCTTTAGATCAGTCTTACACAGCTTATTTTGAAGAATAGGCCAGAGGAACCATATGGAAATTGTAGCTTTGAGCCCAAGTCATTGTAAACATTTACAAAACATTGTTTTCCTTAAAAAAAAAGAACTTTAATTTGTGTCTTCTTATTCTTCCCTGCAAAATCTATTCCTGGCTGGGCGGTGGCAGTGCATGCCTTTAATCCCAGCACTCAGGAGGCAGAGGCAGGTGGATCTCTGTGAGTTCGAGGCCAGCCTGGTCTACAGAGTGAGTTCCAGAACTGGACAGCCAGGGCTACACAGAGGAACCCTGTTTTGAAAAACAAAAACAAAACAAAACAAAAAATCTATTCCTGGATCTTAAAATTCCTTTTTTGTGCTGGGCAATGGTGGTGCAAGCCTTTATCCCAGCACTGGTGTGTGTGTGTGAATGAGTGTGTGTGTGTGTGTGTGTGTGTGTGTGTGTGTGTGTGTGTGCGCAGAGGCACGTGGATCACTGAGTTCAAGGCGAGTTCCAGGACAGCCAGGGCTGCACAGAGAAACCCTGTCCCGAGAAACAAAAAACAAAACAAAACAAAATTCTTCTTTGTTTTCAGATCTACTGTGTGTTTACGATTGCATGAGTGGCCTGTGCGGGAAGGGTTTTGTTCCTAATCTCTGTGGATGGACTCTGACTGTTAGGCAACACTAAGGCCTGCAGATGTCCTCCACCCCTGCTGACTGCCGCTGTCTTGACCAGATGGGACAATTCCATCTGATCCCACTTGGCATTGCCACTCAACACACCACAAGCCCCAGGTTCTCAGATCGGAGTGGCTGTTTCCTTAAAGTCTGTTTTACTATATACTATACTATACTGATTCCTCCCAGGCATCCCTTCCCCAAACATACCTTGTAAAGGCCAGCATTTTCTTGTTTTTACATTTTTCTTGTTTATTTACTCATTTTCTTTGTGTCCTTTGAAACAGGGTCTCATTATGTAGCCCAGGCTGCCCTTCAACTCCTGATCTCCTGCCTCAACCCATGTAGGATTACAGATATCCACCACCATGCCTGGCTTCTCCTACATTTTCATTAGAAAGAATCAGGTTAAGAGATGGAAAACTTTGGAACGCATCCCTGCAGGGTGCTAGGTGCTGTAGAATGCCTGAAGTCAAAACTCAGTGCTGCCCTCTTGTTGTTTATTTAGTTGGGAGAAAATCCGTTGTATTAACATTTCATTGTTTTTAATTTACAGAAACCCTTAATAAAACTAAAGCTTCCCACTTAGAGAAAGTAAAATTCTTTTGACCAAAGAATCTTTGGACAGGTTTTATTCTGACATGTTTCAGGACCTGGAAACAAGATTAAATTCAAGCCAGGCATGGTGACACACACCTTTAATCCCACCACTCAGATGGTAGGTGGCATTTCTGTGAGTTCAAGTCAGCCTGGCCTACAGAGATAGTTTCAGGCCAGCCAGGGCTATACAGTAAGACCCTGTCTCAAAACAACAACAACAAAATTAAGTTTGTATTTCAATACCAGCAAAAATCACTCAGTCTAGAAAACATTCTCTTGCCAGAAGGGGAATTTTTTTTTTTTTTTTTGCTCCTGATATTTTACTTATAAGTCTTAAAGTTATTGCCAGAAATGTTCATTACTTTTACATTCTATTACAAATGAGATATTGTCTCAGCTGTACAATTTGTAGTAAATATTTGTATTTATCCTCAAAAAACTTTTTTTTTTTTTTTTTTTTTTTTTGGTTTTTCAAGACAGGGTTTCTCTGTGTAGCTTTGCGCCTTTCCTGGAACTCACTTGGTAGCCCAGGCTGGCCTTGAACTCAAAGAGATCCGCCTGGCTCTGCCTCCCGAGTGCTGGGATTAAAGGCGTGTGCCACCACCGCCCGGCTAAAAACTTATTTTTATCATTATTTGGAAATAGTAAGATTATTTACAGCCTTCAAAAATATGAAAGATGTTTCCGTCTGTTTTCTATTACTGTAACAAAATACGAGAGATCAAGTGTATAAAATAACAGAGTATCAAGTGTATAAAATAACAGAGTATCAGTGATGGATCAGAGGACCTGAGTTTGATTCCCAGCACCTACATCAGGCATCTCACAACTGTGTGCATCCAGTTCCAGGGGATCTGCTGCTTCTGGCCTTCTTAGACACTTGCACTCACATGCACATACCCACACATAGATACATACAGATACACATATACACACATAACTGAAAATATAATCTTTTTAAAATACAGGGTTGTTTAGTTCAAAGAAGGCTGGGCTACCCAAAAGTAGGCTGCCAGCATCTATCTTCTGGGCGTTTGATGAGGGCCCCATTCTGTATCAGAACAGGACAGATGGCATCACACGGTGAAACAGAGCACGTAGGCAAGAGAAAGCCAGCTTTCATAGCAAAGCTAACCCCATGCTAACTCACTAATCTATTGGCTCTGTGAATCCATATTCTCATATGAATGTATTTAACTAATTGGTGGAATCCCAGCCCTCAGCAGTCAATCATCTCCCTGAGGCCCCACCTCAAAATGCCACTAACATATAAATTTGAGAACTAAGTTTCTAATACAAAAATTTAAAGGAGACATTCAAACTATAGTAAATATATATAATATATAACATAAAGTTATATATATATATAATATTTAGAACAGAGTTTGAAACAGTAACTTCTCTGTTTCTTTGGGGGGTCTTCTTCAAGTTTGATAATTTCACCCAATGATGGCTGTGTGTGGTATTCAGAAGTATCTAGGTCTGAAAGTCCCTCTTCTCTGGTCAGGAGACTCACTTCTGTAGTTTGGTATGCAGTGTCCCTGACTGCTCCTGTGTTGAAGGTGAGTTCCCCAGCCACTGGTACTGTTGGTTACTTGATCTTTGTCATCAAATAGAGTTCTACCCAGTGTTTGCTACTCAAAGGGCCTCTAGGTTTTTTGTTTTACAGTCCTGGGGCTGAGAAAGTTGCTTCTCCTGACTTTCCAAGTTAGAAGTGCCAGAAGTCTATATTTCTATAATTTTTCTCTTTTCTGCTTTCAAGGTATGCTGATTTTTAAATAACACTTTATGAAGTATGCTCAATAATAACAGACATGCCGGGCGTTGGTGGCGCACGCCTTTAATCCCAGCACTCGGGAGGCAGAGCCAGGCGGATCTCTGTGAGTTCGAGGCCAGCCTGGGTTACCAAGCGAGCTCCAGGAAAGGCGCAAAGCTGCACAGAGAAACCCTGTCTCGAAAAACCAAAAAAAAAAAAAAAAAAAAAAAAAAAAAAACAGACATATGCTACTATTTTTCTGTTTTCCAAGCACTATTTTTAAGTCTAGAAACCAGATAAGTTCATTATCTGCCTTCCAAGCTGTCCCATGCGACGGTCTGGCCAATTGTTTTTCAACCACATAATGTAGGCCCCAGCCTTCCAATTTCTGAGAAGTAAATTTACTGCCTGTCATGTGATTGGTAAGGTTGCTCCCGTTACAGGAGCTTGAGTTGGAAGCTTGATTTCCAGGACAGTAGTGTTGAGGGGTAGAGACTTTAGGATTGGGCTTGTGGAGGGTGGTTACAGCATGGCAGAGCTGCTACTCTAGGGATGGACGCATTAGGGCAGGTCTCCTGCAGCTGAATCAGTATCAGAGCACTTGTCCAGCATGCACCTGGCTCTCCCTGGATTAGGAACACACACATACACACACACACACACACACACACACACACACACACACACACACACCGGCAGGCACATACACACACACACACACACACACACACACACACACACACACACACACAGGCAGGGGGCAGACACTAGGTTGTTACAAGGGATGTACGTTCCCGGAGTCCCTGTCTGCCTGCCTTGCGCACCCCTTCCCCACGCTGCTCCACGATTGTGATGCCATGCACCATGAGGCCTTCATCAGAGTCAAGCAGATGTCCCTATTATACTCTTTCGAGTCTCAAATTGAAAAAGGGTCATGCTTTCTTTAGAAAGTATCCAGCCCCACTTGTTTGATTACAGTGAAGGAAAATGGGTGGAGACGGCCTCTAAGTCAAAGCTGTTGGTGTATTTTGGGTACTGTTGTGGGTTGTCTTTTTTTTTTTTCCTTTCCTGACAGGTATAGCCTCTCAACTTCAGAATACCACTGTCTATATCAAACAGAATAAGCTATGTGGTGCCGATGTGACAAATTACTCTAAATTCAGAGACTTCACATGACTAAGATGTATCCCTTGCTTACACTGTGTGTCCATGACAGTCAGGGATCAGGTTTATGGTAGCATGTGCTGTCTTAACATTTTTGGTTTTAATGGCAGCAGAAGAGAGAAGTTGTTGAAACTGACAACTCAAGGGGAGGGCCATGAGCCAGAGCTGTGTCTCAAACAGCACTAATCACACCTACGGGGCTGTCTCCATGTTAGGGTGTGGTCCTTAGGCAGTGCTGCTCTTGAAAGGCGATTGGATTGGACAACCGAGGACTTTGAATTAATTGATGGCGTGCGTGCGTGCATGCGTGCGTGCGTGCGTGCGTGCGTGTGTGTGTGTGTGTGTGTGTGTGTGTGTGTGTGTATGTGTGCCACATATGTGAGGGTACCCATGGAGACCAGAAGAGGGAGTCAGATCTCATGGAGCTGGAGTTGCAGGTAGCTCTGAGCCAGCTGATGTGGGTGCTAGGAACTGAACTCAGATCCTCTGCAAGAACAGCAAGCTTCTGCAGCCCTCATTTTATGTACACTAACTGATTTCTTTATTGCATTTCCATATTGTCCCCTCTACTGGGGACTGCCTTTGGTTCTATCTCACTGCCTTCAGCCCCTTCGTCTACCTCCTACCCCAGTGTTGCACCTCCTACTTCTATATTACACGTGCTCTGTTATTCTCCCCAGAAGGCCTTTAAATCTTTTTTTAGGGGGTGGGGAGATGGTTCAGCAAACAAAGTTCTTGCTACTCAAGCCCGACAGCCTGAGTTTGATCCCTGGAGCCTATAGTTTCAAAAGTCAGATGTATGCATGTCTTAAGGTGAAATGGGACACAGAGACAGGAGGATTACCCAGGAGCTTGTGGGCCAGCTAGCCTGGAGTATAGAATGATCAGAAACAAGAGTGGTCTGGTCTCTTTGTCAAGGTGCAAGCTGAGAACAGACTCCTGAAAGTTGCCTTCTGATTTTCAGACATGTGCCGTGGCACACACATACACAGACACAGACACACACACAGACACAGACACACACACACACACACACACACACACACAGAGACACACACAGACACACACACAAATATACATACATACATATATAATAAATAAAAAATACCCTCTTTTATCCCCTCTCATGTGCCCCTTTCTCCTTTCTTGGCCTCTACACACAAACACTTCAATATAAAAAAAATGAGGAGCTAGGATCTGCTTTTGAGAGATAACATGTGACCTTCGTTTTTCTGGGCCTGTGTTACTCTGAGTGTTTCCAGTTGATAACAGCACTGGGATTGTGGAAACTCGGAGGTGTGCCTTGGTGGCAGTAGGTCACCAGGGCTGAAACCTGGAAGGGTGTGTCTCCTCTTGGGACCTTTCTCCTCTTTCTCCTTCTTGTCTTCTTTCTTCTTTCCTTCCATCTTCTCATCTTAGTTGCCCTACAGTTGTGCCATTTTGTCTTCTAGTATGTTCTCTCTACAGTGATGTTCTAGCTCACCTCAGCCCCAGAGAGTACCAGCCTACCATGACTGGCATCTTTGACGCTGTAAGCCAAAACAAACCTTTCTCCTTTCAATTGAGTTTTGTAACTACTGTGCCATAGCAACAAAAAGTGACCAACATAGTATTAAAAAGGAAAAGATGCTCATTATATATAATGAAATTAATCTATATTTATATATTATATAAAATTGCATATAATGAAAATAATATATAATTATATATAATGAAAATAATACTCCATAATAATGGTAAATATATTTATGTCCTTTTTTTCTACGAAAACGTTCCCAGCACCTCATTTTTCTAGGTTGCAAATAAATTCTGTGCTAGGTTATCACTTCCTGACTGCTCAACATTAAGGTGGTTCTGATTTTTTTCCGATATGTGACATCTGTGATGTGTATAAATTCTTATACCTTCAGGCTCATAAATCGATTTTTATAGTTCTGATCTTACTTCATAGTGGTTCTTTGGGGGCCAGAAGGTCGAAGTCTAGAAGTTCTCTTAAACATCCTGATGTGTGTGATGATTATGCTAAGCATTTACATATACACTTCTCTTTGGATCAATTTTCACTTCCTTTGGGTAGCTATTGATGAGTGGAATTTCTTGGCCATATGGTAAATTTATATTTAACTTTTACGAAGCTGCTGAACTTTTAAAAAGCGACTGTAACATTTTTTATATTCCCATCTAGCAATGTGTGAAGGTTTTCATTTCTCCATATTCTTAACATTTGTATACATACAAAATCAGTAGCTTTGTGGGCTGAAGAGATGGCTCATTGGTTAAGAGCCCATATTTTTCTTGCACAGGACCTGAGTTTGATTCCCAGAGTCCATATCAGGCAACTCACAACTGCCTATAACTCCAGCTCCTGAGGATCTGACATCTCTCTGTCTTCCTCAGAGGTACACACACACACACACACACACACACACACACTAATAATTAAAAAATGCCTGTAGATTTATATAATCAATACCTTGCTCTGAATGACTTTGTTTTATGAAACAATAGTTGGCTCTATTTTGAGTGCAAATGACCAGATACCTTATTTGTGCAAATAAACAGCCACCGTCTGTCTGTCACAAATCATGGCACAGATTCATCATTTAACCTATTCATACAAATACAATTCTATCACCTGTGTGCTTTCTGAAGTAAATCAGGAACATATGGGTTCATGGCATAACAAACACATGTCAGAAAAGCAGACCCATGAGTTCATTGAACACATTAGACTGCCCCATGACGCTGCCTTCTCTCTTGGGCCAGATCAGGAAGTGCACTCTCAAGGTTCATGACCTGGATCTGTCAGCAGACCATCCAGTACATACAGGTGGGATCATGGGTGAGGGGCTCTCAATTCGGTCCCCTGGGCTTTCGTACAATAGGATCTCTCTGCTTCATAGGTGTACTTGAACTGCAGTTTCTCTGGACCTACGTGGCTCCAGGACTCAGTAGTCAATGGGCCTGGCCTTGTCTTGCCTTGAACAGGCTCTTTGCTCCCCAGCACCTGTGTGACTGGCATCTTTAATATCTAATTACCCGCCATGATACTGTCCTCTGTCCCTGTCTTCAGTGCAGTGGCCTCTGTGAACCCTGTAGTCTCTTTAACCCTTTCCTAGCCACTCTGTAACCCATGTATCACTTGTGAAGTGTACTGGGGTGGAAGAGTTAATATTAACCGTCGAGATTGGAATTTAAGAAGCTGATTGCCAATGACTGCACTATCAAGTGAAATCAGAAGTACTTGGACAATTATGTGAAAATTGACATAACTTGTGAATTTATTGTTATTTAATCAATTCTGGTGTTACGGAAAGATGCAAACATTTCTGTTTCCAAGACTATGCTCAAGACAAGTAGTAATTTTAAATATATTTCATGTGTATATTTATGCATCTTAAATTACATTTTTATTCACTTTTAAATTTGGTTGCCTTGTTTTTTAGTTGTATAAATTCTTGCATGGTCTATATAAAAACCATTTATCAGCTTGGCATGGTGTCAAATGCCTTTAATATGAGCACTTAGGAGGCAGAGGCAGAGGCAGAGGCAGAGGCAGAGGCAGAGGCAGAGGCAGGCAGATCTCTGAGTTTGAGGCCAGCCTGGTCTACATAGTGAGTTCCAGGTCATCCAGTTCTACCCAGAGAAACTCTGGAAAAACCAGAGCAACACAAACTAAAACCAAAATAATTTCTTATGTGAAATTCTAAGATTTTTTTTTGTTTATTTTTATCCTTTAACCTGTTTCCTGATGTACAGCTTCCCAGACATTTGGAATATTGAGTGATGTGATGATGTGCTCATGGGGTGAGTGGTTGGCTCAGGGTCTCTATGGAGTCTCAAGATGAAGAAAGATCCAAACATGATTTGAGACTAGAGCTTTTAGCCCCTCCTCTCAACCTCTAAGGAAGGGAAGCCAATGGTTTAGTTATTCACAGCGATGTAAGGAATCTCCCATAGAAACTCTTCAGAATCCTGTCCAGGGAACTTCCAGATAATGAACATGTGTTGGTTCCTAGAGTGCGGCTTGTCTGCAGAGGCCATCGAAGGTCCATGCTCCTTCCCAGATTGCATGTCCACTTGGCTCTACATCTTGCATCCTTTTAGACATCTGATGTAATAAACCCCTTGAACCTGAGGGATCAATAGGGTCATGGAAACCATATTTATAACCCATCAGGCAGAAGTTCAGGCCTCAGCCTGGAGCTTGCCATTGACATTGGAATAGTGGAACTCAGCCCTTGACCTGTGGCATCTAATGCCATTTCCAAATCGATTTCATCAGAATTAAAATGAATTAAAAGGCCTCAGTGTCTTTTGGGAAATTGTGGCAAAATCATTTTGCTGTGTATAAAAACCCCCACATATTTCAGTGACCAGAAGTAAGGTGGTCCTGAATTGAGAGTGTGGGTAGACAGAACACTTTGGTCTGTTCATTTGTTATTTGTTTGTTTGTTTATTTATTTATTTTGGCACTGGGGATTGGATCCAGGGTCTTGCACAAGGCAAATTCTTCCTCTATGTTTGGAATCAGAAATGTTATTTGTAGATGTTTGAGTGTTATTTATGTATTTTATTACAGTGGAATACAGTAGGATAAAGTAAAGTAGGTGAGGCTGTTAAGAAAAACTTGAATGTCTTAAAACCTCCAAGTTTGTTTTCTCATTCACATAGGTTTGGCTGCAGGTTTAGGTGGCTCTGTAGTAGAGCTGTCATCCACATGTCACTTTAGTGACCAACACTGTTTTCAAGGTGTGTTTCAAAAGGTGTCAACTGGCAATTAAACAGTCCCACCCAGATGTGAGAAACATCCTTTTCTCTAGTATTCCATTGGTCAGATGAATCACATGTCTATGCTCAATGACAGTGAGAAAGGAAGAGAAAGCTGTTCATGTGTCTGATGGAGAAAAACAAGGGTTAGTGGTGAGCAGCACCAGGGTTCCTGTGTACAGCGCGGCGCGCGCGCGCATGCGTGTACACACACACACACACACACACACACACACACACACATACACACACACACACACACACACATGCACATACACTTCATTCTGTTGGCCCAAATTGTCTGTTGGTAGACATTTGCGCTGCTTCTATCTTTTGACTGTGATGAAAACGTTATGAAACATGGGTGCAAAATAGGTCTTTGAGGCCCTGCCTTCAGTTTTAGGTGTATCTTGAGAAAGAAATGGAATTGCTGGGTTCTATAATTACAAGACTTTGAATGTGACCACACCGTTTCCATGAAGCTGTACTGTTTACATCACGGCCAGCACTAAGCAAGTGTTTCAACTTTTCCACATCTTTATCATTACTGCTATTGTCTTTTTTTGGGGGGGGGCGCGTTTCTTGAGACAGGATTGCTCTGTGTAACTCTGGCTGTCCTGGAACTTGCTTTGTAGACCAGGCTGTCCTTAAACTCACAGATATCAGCCTGGCTCTGCCTCCCGAGTGCTGAGATTAAAGGCGTGCGCCACCACCACCCGGCAGTTATTTTCCATCCTTAAATAACTCCTGCCCTAAAGGTTATAGTGTATGGCCTCACGGTGATTTTGATTTGTGTTTTCATGGGGCTTCTCTTAATGAGTCAGCCCCTCATAACGAACCCTATCTATGTGCATTGTAGGCTGCTGTTTCCTCTGATAAACTATGTTGTCGATTAATTATCAAGATGAGTACCAAGACCATTCAATGGAAAAAGGACAGTCTTCCAATGAATGGTTTGGAGACATTTTGTATGTGACATCCACATACAGAAGAGAAGCCCCATGATCTGCTGTGTGCAAGCCAGAGGCACAGGGAAGCTGATGATATGGCTCCAGTCTGAGTCAGTAATGGCAGGAGACAGATGTTCTTTTTCTAATAAAACAAAAAATGTGAAAGGATAATTAATAAAGTAAGTTGAGTTTGGCCAAGTGTGGTGCTATATACTGTAATTCCAGCCCTTGGGAACCTGAGGCAGAAACAACTGTATCCTGAACTCTAAGTCAGAGTACTCTGTGTAGTAAGATCTCCTGTCCTAAAAAAGAGGTGTCCTTGGTGGCTTTGTTTGCCTTATGTTTTATTCTACTGGAGTCACAGTAAACTAGATAACGCTACACATTGGTGAGGGGAGATCTTTCTTATTTTTATCTACTCTACCAATTAAATGCTTCTTTTTCCTGGAAACCCTTCTCCTCCTCCTCCTCCTCATCTTCCTCCTCCTCCCTCTCCTCCTCCTCCTCCCCCTCTTCCTCCTCCTCCCCCTCTTCCTCCTCCTCCCTCCCTTCTTCTTCTTCTTCTTCTTCTTCTTCTTCTTCTTCTTCTTCTTCTTCTTCTTCTTCTTCTTCTTCTTCTTCTTCTTCTTCTTCTTCGAAACACTCCTCTTCCTTCTCTTCTTCCTCCTTCTTTTAAAAGATTTATTTATTTATTATTTATACAGTGTTCTGTCTGCATGTACACCTGCATACCAGAAGAGGGCGGCAACAGGTCTCATTATAGATGGTTGTAAGCCACCATGTGGTTGCTAGGACCTTTGAAAGAACAGCCAGTGCTCTTAACCTTTGAACTATCTCTCCAGCCTCCTCTCCTGAAAACACTTCTACAAACATATCCAGAAAGGATATTTTTACCAGCTAATTGATCATCCCTTAGCCCAAGGTAGCATATCACTATTCCATTATGTTAATAGTCAGCTTTCTGTCAGGGAAAAATATCTGAGATAGTCAACTTTAAAGGGGTAAAGACAGATTTTAGTTCACAGCTTCAAAGACTTCAGTCCATGTTCCCTTTGCTCTGTTGCTCTGGGCCTGTGGCATGGAAGTGTATCAATGGCTGAGAGTGAGATAAAGTAAAGCTGTTGTACTTCTGGTGGCCAGGAAGCAATGACAGGGGAAGGGAAGTATAGAATATTAAGGTGTGTTACTTTTGTTTATGTTGCATTTGTTTAACTCTGTGAAATTGTGTTACTGTGCCTGTCTAAAATACGTGATGGTCTAATAAAGAACTGAACAGCCAATAGCAAGGCAGAAAAGAGAAAAGATAGGCAGAGATGGCAGGCAGAGAGAATATATAGAAGGAGAAATCTGAGAGAAAGAAGCAAGTAGCCAGAGAAGGGGGAGGACATCAGGGGCCAGCCACCCAGCCATACAACTATCAACAGAGTAAGAAAGAAAGGTATACAAAAATAAAGAAAGGTAAAAGCCCAAAGGCAAAAGCTAGACTGGATAATTTAAGTTATGTAAAGCTGGCTAGCAACAAGCCAAGCTAAGGCCAGACATTTATAATTAAGAATAAGCCTCTGTGTGTGATTTATTTGGGAGCTGGGTGGTGGGCACCCCAAAAGAGTAAAAAACACCACCAATAACAGGGAAGAGGTCAGAGTCCCAGTGTCCCTTAAAGAGCATGCCTCCATCAACTTAACTTCTTCTGACGAGGTCTCACATCCCAACAGCACCACAGATTAGTGATCAAACCTTTGTCATGTGGCCTTTTGGGGACATTTCAGGTCCAAACCAGCAGTGCCATGTAAGTGAGAGTTTATTTCTGGCCAGGTTTCTCTTTATGTCATCCCCATATTGTTTCAGTTACCATAAGTTTAAGGTAATACTTAAAATTGAGATGTGTGAGTCCTCCAGATCTGTTATTTTTAAAGGTTGTTTTGACTATTTTGAAATGCTCTGAGGCTCCATAAAAATTTCAGATAAAAAGGAACCAAAATGC